>PNEQ01010804.1:41525-64235 GCA_003012365.1 Medauroidea extradentata
GGGGGGGGGGGGGGGGGGGGGGCACGGGTGCATGGCCACAACTCGAGTCCCAGAAATGTCACGAAATAACGAGATAGGGAAAAGAAATATAGTTTTCCCAATACAAACGACGATGTTTTCCACACCTTCTGGATTTGTATTCTTCAACTTCTCGTGGTTATTGATTTGATGTAATTTTTTTACCTAGCATTTTTACCATCTGTCACTAAAAGACCTCCCAAAGAGTTGCTCCTGGATACGCCCTTGGCTGCAATAAGATGTAGATGTCCTGTTCCTGAACCAAAACAGTAATTTGGAGGATGGTATCGTAACACTGTGCTAGCTAGCCACTTCACTATCGCACTAAGATGTTGATGTATAGTCCCTGAACCAGCAAAGTAATTTGAAGATGGTATCATGCCCCTGCTCTGTTCCACTAAGCTGGGGCTGTTCCGCACCTGGACCGACACAGTAAACTGAAGATGGTATCATTATACTGTGCTGTTGCACTAGAATGTCGATGTCACATTCCTGAACTGTCACAATAATTGAAGATGGTATCATACCACTGTGCTAGCTCGCCACTTAAACGTTGCACTAACATGTAGATTTCTCGTTAATGAACCGACACAGTAATTAGAAGATGGTATCATGCCACTGCACTGTTGCACGAAAATGTGGATGTCTTGTTCCCGAACCGACACAGTAATTTGAATATGGTATCACGTTAATCGCTGTTGCACTAAGATGTATATTCTCATTCCTGAACCGACACAGTGATTTGAGATGGTATCATACCACTGTACTGTTGAAATAATATGGCGATGTCTGCTTCCTGAAGCGAAACAGTAATTTTAAGGTAGTATCATACCACTGTACTAGCCCACCTACTTCACCATTGCACTAAGCTGTGGATGTCTCGTCCCTGAACTGAAACAGAAATTTGGAGATGGTGTCATACCATTGTGCTAGCTCGCCACTTCGCCATTGCACTATGATGTAGATGTCTAGTTGCTGAGCCGAAACAGTAATTTGAAGTGTTATCATGCCACTCGCTGGTGCAGTATGATTATTGTCGTTCATGAACCGACACAGTAACTTCATCGACGCACTAAGATGTTAATTGAGTGAGTGAGAGGTTGTGGTCAGCGCTGGGGCCTAAGATGTTGATGTCTCGTCAGTAAACTGACACAGTAACTTGAAGATATCACGCTACTCACTGCATTGTTGCACTAAGCTGGAAATGTTTCGTCCCAAGATCGAGACTGTAATTTTAAGATGGTATCTCGCCGCTTGGCCGAAGGCGTTGAGTGTAAAGTAGCTGGTGTAACTGTATGCAGGCCTGGCGCTCGGCTCAAGGTCACGTCCTGTTGGAGTCACACTTGCCTCCAGGGGATTGGTTGTTGCTGCGGGATGCGTGGTGGTCTCGCATATCGAGCCAAGACACACATTTCTCTTCCTTCTCTTTTCAAACGACCTCATTGCCCTCTGAGTGAATATAACAAATCCTTTTCAATATTACTTGAAATACGAGTTCTTTACCCTAGAAACTATTAAAACCTGACAGTCACAGTTCGTGGCACTGCTATGAGCAGAAAATCATTCACATATCTAGCAGCCAAACTGTGGATTGACTACCAACAGAGATACCAACAGAGAGCCAATGCCTACCAAATCAAAATCCGCTGTAAAATAAAAATGCTGTTTTGTATCTTTGTGTAAACATTAAGTAATATTTTACTTAAAGTAGGCCCAATCTTAACATGAATTGATGGATACACGCCACTATTAGCGAAAGTGGTTGAGTCGTGGAAGAACCACAATTATATTAAAAGGAATAAGCAGGAGAGAATGAGGATTAGAGCAGGAAGTTGCGTGCAATAGCTAGATTATTGTTCGAAGATGAATAATTTAAAGGGCCTCCCAACCTTCCCTTCAAATGCGTTGCAGCGAGTTGCGGTTATTCTCTTTTTCACGAAACTATTTAATTCACGTTATATCTGTATATCTACGAAAAGAACACACACTTCAAGCTATGTCGCTATAGTTTTACAGATTCGGTACGTTTATTAGAAAAATTATTTTCTGGCCCCTCAAAACGGCCAAAAAATGGCTTTTTCAGACTGCCATATCTGGAATATTAACAATCGGATTCGAAAAACAAAACTATAGAAACAAGCGTTAGAATTTGAACTATGTTGTCCATAAATAAAATAATGTGGTCACCGCTTAAAGTCATTTAGGATAAAGGACAATAGTAAAGCACTGCACGCCATCTGAGGGGCTTGCACGGAGAGGCGATAATTAGGGCTCGGTAGTTTTTGTGAAAAGATGTTTGCATCTCTTTGTTTCATTGTCTTACGTGAACACCTGCATCTCTGCTTCATGGCTATTCACAGAGTGTTTTTGTGAAAAGTCGTTATTCATTTGACTGTGCCAATCAGTACACGAATAACTGCCACACATCACGTATGTGATTTGCGGCTTTAACCTCCACACGCTCGGAGTTACGGCGTCCAATCACTGACCACAAAGCAGAGATGCAGGTGCGCACGTCAGGCAGTTAAACAAAGTGATGCAAAAATCTTTTCACGAAAACTACCGGTCCTTAGTGATATCACAGAATATGTAGGAATACAGAAGTGAAATAGCCGGTAGGACAGCGAACTCAGTCACACACGCCAGCAAAATGGCTTCCCTGGCCAGCAACATGGCGGATACGCCTACAGCCAATCAGCGAAGGTAGTTACCCTGATAGCCGGCAGCCAGGCCAATTGGAAACCTGCCGTGCCGTGCAAAAATCAAGCAGGCACGGGGCTTGTGTTAACAAACTCGGGCAGCCAATAAGCGGCGAAGTTCGCCCGTATCAAAGAAGCCGCCACGTTATTTCACGTCTGTGTTACTATTTAGTCTGTGGTGATATTGCATTACATACGACGGTTAGTGGCACTCTTACCTCTCCTACCTGGTACACACAAACACAGCCTATCTAGGTAGGCCCCTTATAAGCATTCACACATAGCCACATAAAGGCTAGTCATGGACGGGAATACTGCACGCCGCGCTACTTGTCCACAAAGGCGATGATGTAAGTTATAAATGTGCAACAGACTGTCTTAGTGGCTCTCAAGTCTCGAGGTCTCACAAGACGCCTGTAGGCTTGCGGAACTCTTGAACGATGCAGAAGTGCTGAAGCTGAAGGTCGCGTTGATGGACTTCGATGGTAAACAGAGGAATCTCAGCAGGTCAGTAGTACACACTACAGGTACGAGGTAGCAGTAACTGTAAGTTATTTAATAGTTTTCGAGTTCATCGTGTATGTAAGTATCCATTCCATGTAATCTAAGTTGTAGAGAGCTCATTGCCCTAGATTCCTGGCACAAGTAATAATAGGGATTTACATGTTAGGTCATGATGCTACATTTGAACTGCTTTTGCGACGGTTATTTTTATGTCATAAGTGAGAACAGATATAAAAAATCATGTTACACAGTTTTAATAATTGAAGTTTTTTTTTTCATCACAAAATGCACAGTGGTTTCAGCTAATTATACAAATAAAAACATTTCTATTAATAAACTAATTAGCTAAATATATGTTTTTTTTTGTCTAAAAAAACCTTTATTGTAAGAAAGCCACTTTTAACTAAACTGTGCACCAGTTTTTCAACATCTACTTTCGTTTAGGAATAAACATACAAATGTCGTGATATCAGTCGAAACTATGGATCATGACTATAAAGTACATTATGTGTTTCTCGGCATCTGTCGAACCTACGTGTATGTATGCCTTCACTGACGTTTATGTTCATCTCGGTGAAGCACACATTGCTACAAGATTCTTCAGAACGTTTTTAATACCCTGAGGCAATAAACAAATAAGTATGTTTGTTTTATGTGTATATATATATATATATATATATATATATATATATATATATATATATATATATATATATATACACACACACTCTAAAACAATATGTCGTAATTTTTCCCCTTACATTTTCATTCCTTTAACAATAGTCTCATACGCACGTGATTTTCGTCTGAAAGCGGTGTCAGTAAGAATGCCTTGAACACCGCAAAATAAATTTTAATTTCTCAATCACTATTCTAGTTCATGAACGACTCTCGTGTAGGCACCACCTTTAAGGGCGTGCATGTGGCAAAAATGCATAATTTCATAATTGTTATATATTGTGTTCGTTTTGCATACGTTACTAGTGCCTAAATTTTTCCTTTGTAAAAATTCTTGAGCTTTCGTAATCTTCCCATAACGTCTTGACAATGTCAACATTTTCAAGTTACGGGAACGTAGGAATAACAAAAACCAAGCGACTTACTCGAATGAAATAATTTACAATGAAATAAGATATCATAAGCCCTTATGCTGAAAGATTTAAAAATACACAATGAAATTCCTTTTTTAGTTTTTGCAAAAACTAAACATTGCGACAATTTGCTTCATTTATGCCAATTTTTAAAAATAACAAAAGGACGTTGGTGTGTGTTTTAAATATTTTAGCATAGGGCCCATAGTAACTTAATTCAGTGTAAATTATTTAATTCGAGTAAGTCGCTTGCTTTTGTTGTTCCCATGTTCCCGTAAATTGCGAATACTTACTTTGACATGCAGCTTTGGCAGATCTATGAGAGTTAAAATGTTTTTACAAGTGGAAAATGTAGTCACAAGTAACGTCTATAACACAAACATTGAGTCAAGCTAATATAAAATTATGGAATTTTGCCACGCGATCACCCTTACGGCGCTTGCCTACTGGTCGTGTGTTAGTGTGAGTGAGGCACGGCGCCAAGGGCGATGTTGACCGGCTCGTCTGGCGTGTTATCGCCTCTATCGCAAGACACTGAAATTGCGTGCAATGGTATCGTAGACCACTCACATGACTGACACTTTCAGTGATGACCCCATCTTTTTATTGGTGGAAAGTTTTAATCAAGGTCAATTGCATGTTTCGCGAGTAGTTTCGTATTAATCCCGAGACTAGTTTCTCATGTATAACAGGTTGAAAAATATATTTTTAAAATTTGTAGGGGCTACGAAATGATCTTTCTAATGTACGTGATGGTATGAAACTACCGTCCCGTCATAGTTTGAAGTGTAGTTTCTTTTCGTGCATTGACACAATGGGCATTTAAGGAATAGTTTAGTAAAAAACGTATTTACAAACACACTGCAACACATTTTAAGCGCGTGGTAGACGAGGCCCTGAAGGGGTCCGCCTACTTGCCATGAAAGTTGTAATGTAGAGGTTCAGGAGAATCGTTTTTCACAGAAAATATTAGTCGTGAGATTGTGTGTTTGACATATAAAATATATTAAGATACCTCACACTAAGGGTAAATGGTTTCAGTTCTATCAGTTTCTTAAGTATATAGAAAATAGGGCCTTAACATTCAAAATTATTGCCTTTTCCGACTTGTGTAATGACGTTATTTTTGTTATTTTTTAAAAATCACTTAACCTTAGTGGATCTATCCTTTAGCTTTCGATCCAGTGACTGTTTATACCTTATAACAGCTGAAAATTTTGAGGAAATCTTGTTCTTGTAATATGTGTCCTGCGCAAATATGCAGCCAGTGTTGTGGAAAATTGAAGGATTCGCGAGACCGAGCCGAGAGGACAACAGAGAGAGTGAGAGACAACCTCCTCCACAACAGGGGTTGACCCAGTCCCGTTATTGTGGGGGGAAACTCCACGTCCATGAGGTCGAACTGCCGCTAAGGCGCTATGAAGGCGGGCCCCTTAAGGTAGTCGCCTTGGTGGGCGTAATTCGCGTGTTCGAAGCCTATAAGCGCGCACAGCTAAGGACGTCAGGGGACGACGCAGAACGCGTAACAAACCAACTCCTAGCCTCTCGCGCAAGTCTCTGAAATAGACGTGAGTTGTAAGCGCCTATAACTTTTAAAATATACTGAGCGAGGTGGTGCAACAGTAACACGTTGGAATCATTTTCGGGAGGACTCGGGTTCGACTGCAAGTTCCGGCCATCCTGATTTCGGTTTGATCTGTTTTCCCGAAACCTGTACACGTGAATGCTGAAATGGTTCCTTAACAAAGGCCATGGCCGACTCCTCTCCCAGTTCCTGCCATTGTACCAAGTTGGATGTCACCGTCTATAATGACCTTACCATTAAAAACCTTTTGCGCCCAGATTTTGATACCCAAAAAGGACTGAAAAAACAATCACTTTCTATGAAGTGAAGATCACGGTTCATTGAAAACTCATCTCACCCATTGACACACTTTTTCGCCCCCATGCGTTTCAAAATTTCCAAACATTTTGGAATCTATGAGACAAAATGCTTGTAGGTAATATTTACGCAAGAAAAATTCCGAACTAAAGAGCATATCTATATCTCGACTGGTTCGATAAATATCGTGAAATAAAGGAATACTCATTTCAAATCCTTTTAAGACCTTAGGAACCGAATTACCAAAATCTTTAATAACTTATTAAAGTGAAAATCACGAATATAGCCAGTTGGTTAAGACCTATAGCGACAATTATTCAAAAACACCTTTTTTTATTTTTCAATTCCGTAGGAGTGTAATTTCTCAAATTCCTTTCTGAGAGTTTGCCTACGCCTTGAGAGGAACATATATTCGGAATTTCAGGTTTCTAGGTCCAGAGGCATAGGGCTGTGGTTTAATATGTACTTAGATCTGTCCATCTGTCTGGCAGAGTTCTTTTTACGTGTCGAGATAAATATAGTGAATAAATTACATAAGAAATCAAGCCTGAAGATCAATATATCAGGGTTTTGTCTAGTATTCGTTAATTTAACAAAGTTTTTAGCTGAATGTTAGAGTAAATGTGTTCTACAGACAATGGAGCTTCCCACCTTCCAAACCAGAGTATTCCTGATGACTAAGGTTAGCCTCACTGGAATCTATAAATTCTACTAACGTTCGGTATCTCATAGCCTACAAGTTTATTCCTCCTATAAAAATAATCTGACATTAGTAATTTCTGATCTAATAGAGAACTGAAATACCACTGAATTTTCAATAGGACTCCTATCCAGATTTAACTACAATAATGACTTAACAAGTCGATTAATTTCGAAGACATAATTCTGTGTAAATCATATATCACTTACGATTACGAAGCCCTTTTAATTAATTATAAAAGCATTAAAATAACGCTAGAGCGACTGACAGACGTGCACTCTTGAGCGACAGCTGCGAGTATTGTCATCTGAGAAGATACACTGAGGGTGGAAACCATGGTAGACATTGACAGAAGGGGAGTATCTGTGACTGTAGACGAGAAGAGTGGACAGAAAATATGGAAACACGCTTCAATTTTAGTCGGCTTTCTCACAAAAAATAAGTTACTAAGGTTTATATAAGTAAATTATTTGTTCAATATAATGATAAGTTAAAAAACAGAAAGAGCTAAATTAAAATATTTCGCTGAAATCCCAATTTCTTAAAATGATAATATTGGTGTATAATTTTTAAAATAATAATATTGGTGTGTAATTATCAAAATTTCGACTCTTGTAACAAAGATAAGACTTATCAGGGGTGTCATTTGGGGCCACAGGGGGGGGGGGGCAAATGCCCCCCTGGATTTATAATTTTATGCGTATAAATATATTTTTTGTATTTTTAAATTTAAATAACGCTAACTTAAGCACATAAAACTGAAGTTTTATTATTAAAGTATCTAATTTATACATGCTTAATTAATAAAAAAGACGCAACAAAGCCACTGTCGCCGGAAAACAAAATTTTGCCCCCCCCCCCTAGGAAACCCTGAAATGACGCCCCTGCGGCTTATGTATTTGCTCAAAAAAAGTTTTACTCTCGTAAGAATACTATTCTATGAGAAATTAGAATCAACATATCACCCTGAAATTTTGCTAGTTTATTCCTCTGAAGACAGTACTGAAACATCCAAATATGTCAAGCTTGTGTAAGCAATCAAGCTCCATTAGCTTTATTACAGTTTTAGTCCACCACAGTAAGACTGGAGATATAGGTCGTTTGCAGTAAAGTAAGCACTAAAAATCTAACCTTTGAAAAATATCACTAGCCGTTACTGCAATTACCTCAACATTACATATAGTTGCCTTACTGCTTGTATGGTTGGCAGTGAAATGACGCAGTATAGTTCCGTGTGTTTTCCTATTTAAATACAACAATGAAACAAAATCAATCTAAATTGATATACGGTAATTGTATTTTACATAATTAATAAACCGTTTTTATCAAACGATATCGATTTATACTGACTATACAATTTATCTCACCCGCGCAAACATCAAGTAACGTGTCCAGAGAGGTTAGACATTTCCCGTCGTTAGCCGTTGCGCGCGGAAACATACGAATTGGCTGAAAGTAGAACTTTAGCAGGACTTTTAATAATAAGAGTGCTCACTTTGTTCCGAACCGCCTATAACATGATTTAGATGTATGCGGATGTTTTCTACAAAGTGGGTCTACCCGTGAAGAGCTGACTATTTTCGATCTACTTGAAAGCACTGAGCTTGCTGCAGTGTTTGTCCACAATAGTAGTCTACAGTACGCTATTCTGTCCCATTGCAAGAAACATTCAAAGACAAGTGCTTGTCTATACCAACATTTATCACGTTTCCATGTCGGATTCAAATCGATCTGAAACCACTTTCGGGATTGAGAATGGTCATGTAAACGGGATCCAAATCGATTTGAGTCTCAAGGTCGTTCCAGCTAAAATTGCGATCGAATCGGATTGAGTTCGATTTGAAATTACATGTAAACACAGATCTTACTGAAAGTGTATCGGGTTGAAATTCACACACACTGTTATCATCTGTTTACAAATAATAGTCCTAATAATGTCGCATGTACTGGTAAATAGATATATTTGGACAACGGAAGAGTTGTTCACGCTTATTGAAATATTCGAGGAAAAAGAAATTCGTCGTCTGTTGATGGTCAACGGACGAAAAACGCTGTTTCTCTTACACATTCCATTCGTTCTTGCTCCTATTTTTGCATTAAATTAGCGAACATTAATTGCCAGATTACTACGACTATCAGTAATTTTTTCTTGTCCATTGTAGCGTGTAGATTATTTGTCTGATATATTCTCCAACATAAACAGATAACAATACGTGTTTACAGGTGTTTACTGTTAATTAATGACATGACTACCAACTCACTTGCTGCAGCGAAACATTTACCACCACACATTTCAACTAGCAGATTCAAATCGATTTCAGTTCGAATTGACATTTTGCATGTAAACGGGTATCGACTCAATACTGATACATTCCTCGATTCAATTTCAATCCGACATGGAAACATAATAATTGCTAAAAGCTTACGAGTTTCCCAGGAAAGTCCACAGTAACTGATAGTTGACCACTTCCTAAGTGCTGTAGCTCATCTCAGATCTATACCTACCAATGAGTTATATGAAAATGTTATCCTTAGTTTAATTATTAGCAGTAAATCTCACTCTATAACTTAGCACCAGAGTTCGCTTTAAGACGCTCACATAACGTATCAGCACGGGAAAGCCAATACGTTTGCATACTTTACCAGTGTTAAAATCAAGAGAGTACGCATGCAAATAGAATGCGCTGTTTGTTGATACATAATTCAGAGATATATGTAATATGGTTCTAAAGTACGACGACTGAGCTAAGGGAATTGTGGAAAAATATCGATAGATCGAAGTGAATATATTTCTAAACTAAATGTGTTATAAGTTTACACCAATATGTTTTTTACCTATGATAGCCAAATATATATAGGTGTATATATATATATATATATATATATATATATATATATATATATATAGGATGTGTATACAATTTATATACTTTTGGGGCCTATAAGAATAGCAGGTTATACGCAAATATTGTTCAGTTGTTCGTTTAAAAAATTATTAAGTAAGACACTTGTTCCTTGCTGTACAGGCAGTGAGTGATATAGGTAAATTAGCGAAAATATTTATATCGAATACAGTTATGCGTATATTACCCATAAATATGGCCAGGAAATTTTCGCGAATTTATTGGCCTGAATGTTTGAATCAACTATCCTATGCATACTCAAGCCGCGAGTATTTGTCTACTAGATGCTACTCAGTGGAACAGCAAACAATGAACGAATAGACGGGCTTGATTATGTATAGGGCAATGGATTTTATCTAGTGTGCGGGTCAATGAATTAGCGAAATTTTCGAGGCCGTACCCATAATATATTAGTTATTGTAATGGGTTTTCTGAAACATACGATACAAACTATCGATATTTATGGCGGATATAAAGTTATCGATATGTACACACAGCAGTAGGTTCGCTAAGAAGCAAGGACTCACTCACCTGTGGACGAGAACAGGCAGGCAAAGATGAAGAGACAACAGCAGGTAGAAGGGGAAGACTCCAGCACACTCAAGTAGTCCTCTATGGTGACCTTGCAGTACAGGTCGGGTCTCATGCGGTCATACACGGGCCAATCCTATACGTCGACTGGCAGTCTGAGCAGGCAGGGAGTCCCTCGGTGGCAGTGCCGGGTGTCTCGGTGGCGGGGGGTAGCGCACACTGCTGCCAACTGCACGCTCACATGCTCCGGCTGACCACGGACGAGTGCTGCCCGTCTCCAGACCCGCCTCTTTATATAAGATACCTTCCTTCGTGTCTCACCTCTAACCTCGCCACTGTTCGGAGGACGCGGGGCATTAGCTAAATACATCACCGAGATATTTACTATAATAACTATAACCTAGCAAATACATTCAGGGGTTTAGTCAGGAAAGGGAAAAAAAGGGGGGGGGGGGTAGTTTTTGGTTCCCCCCAAATAAACAACAAAAAAATTTAAAGAAAAGTAAATCATGTTCAAAGAATAAACATATTATGACGAGTAGAATATCCAATGTTACGTTACAAAAAACTGCTAAAACAGCACAATTTTACACCTTGAACTCCAGCTTTTTTCCGGGAGAGGACCCCCGGTTCACCACTTTATTGGGGTGGTCAATGTTCATTATATTTTTCTGAGAATAAACCGCCCCCCCCCTCCTTTTCGACCAGTTACATAAAATCTGGCTACGCCACTGGATTAATTTTACCTTATTTTAAAGGCTGTTTACTGCGAAGTCCACACTTTTAAGCATTGTCTTGTAGTTAGTTAACAAAAAACATCACCGACACACACAAATTTAGGAACCTATATAAAAATTAAAAAATAAAAACTATCATCTAGCAAATACATTTTCCCATATTTTATAGGCTCTTTACAGTTTTGAACATCGTCTTGTCAAAATTAATGCAGAAATTTTTTTTTGTACGAGTTTTGGTGGTTTGCTATTGAGTACGATGAGAAACCTCAGTAACACACTTTTAGCCAATGTTAGAAGTCAGTTGGAACTGCTGGCTGGATGTTGTGCTGGAACGCGTTCAGTACATTATTATAATGTTGACTAAACGTGGAATGGAAACATAAAAGAGAAAATTATATCTTTATTACATCGTTTGGTGTTGTAAATGAAATAGTACTTTTGAATCGAAAAATAGAAACGATATATATTTTAAAACTTTTAATTGGTTCAACGTTTGCAATATTATAGTTACTTGTCAAACGGTTGGTATATGTTTTTTTTCCTTGGGTCAACGTTATCAAAAAAGCAATATTACTCATAGGAAAACATTAATGAGAAAGAGAACAAAGTCTTTACACCCAATCTAACATTAAAAATTACATAAACGTTTATACCAAACGAAACACCCTCTTGTTTAAAAATTATATCAAAAGACTAAGTTCTACATCATTTTTAATGTTAGATTGGGTGTGACTACTTTGTCCTCTTTCTCATCATTAATATTTTGCTTTGAGTAATATTGCCTTTTTGATAACGTAGACCCAAAAAAAAAAAAAAAAAAAAAAAAAAAAAAAAAAAAAAAAAAAAAAAAAAAAAAAAAAAAAAAAAAAAAAAAAAAAAAAAAAAAAAAAAAAAAAAAAAAAAAAAAAAAAAAAAAAAAAAAAAAAAAAAAAAAAACTTATACCAACCGTTTGACAAGTAACTATAGGCAAATATTGCAAACGTTGAACTAATCGAAAGTTTTAAAAAAATATGTTTATCGTTTCTATTTTTCGATTCAACAGTACTATTTAATTTACAACACCGAATGTTTTAAAAAAGATATAATTTTATCTTTTGTGTTTTCATACCATGTTTTGTCAACATTGTGTTTATGAACTGAACGTGTTCCAACACAACATATAGCCAACTGATTCCTAACGTTGGCCGAAATTGTGTTATCTGGGGTTTTCCATCGTACTCAAGAGCGAATCACCGAACCTCAAGGTTTTACTGCAAGTATGTAGGTTTTTCTACAGTTAATTTTGACAAGACGATGCTCAAAAGTGTGAAGAGCCTTTAAAATACGGCAAAACGTATTTGCCAGATAGTTTAAATTTTTATTTTTATGTAGATTCCTAAATTTATGAAAATAAAAAAAAAATGAGAGATATAATGTTTTCCCACCCAATCTCATAAGCTACGTAAAAATTTTCTAGATGCAAGGACTGGAATATTATTTTTTCTAAACTTTCAAATTGTTGTTTGAACGTTGGAAAGATGTTGGTAAACATGCGGTTAGGATTCGGAAGATATTCTTTTGTTGTGCCAATGTTACATAACCATAAGAAAAATACCAAAAGAAAAATTTAAAAATGAGAAAAATTAAGTACCTACATCTTACAATATTATATGTTACTAAGAATTTTATAACTAGCAGAATATCACAAAGAAAATATGTTTAAAATGAGGGGAAAAATTATTCCTTAACAATTTCGTAGGCTAGGAAGAATTTCCTAGATTTTAGCGTTTTAAGGGCAGTTTTCTAAAACTTCGAAATTATATTGAACGTTGTAAATAATTCGGAAAATATATTAATTTGGCATTTGGTTTGTATGGTAAATTTGGACTAACTTTATACAATAAACTGAACATCACTAAAATTGAAAAAGTTACTAATATGAGAAAGAGTCAGTCTCATAGTCTTCTAAAATTTCGTAGACTTGAGCATTGAAAGAGCTAATGTTTTTAAAATTTAATTTTGTTGGTTGAACATTGGAAACTGTTGGCTACATGTGAGGACCTTATCATACGGTTGGCATTTGGTATGTTCTTTAACATTGGGCCAAATTTGAGCAGCCATTATTTTGTAAAACACTGAATTTTATTGACGTTTTATAAACTAATGTTTGCAAATTTACTGAATATTTGCCGATACAGTTACCAAAATGTTACTGTTGTTTTTAGTTTTAAAACACTTTGAGGGCTTCTGTGCACGCTGATTTATTTAATAACTAATTAGATGGTTTATTTACATTCCCCGGTTTTATGCCGTTAGGCACACAAACTATCTAAACATAAGAACCTAAGTAAACGACACAAGCATCCAAGTCCGTGCTGGGATTTGAACCCAGGACCTTTCGCACCGTAGGCCGTCATGCTACCAGTTGGCTTAATCGTAATTGCTGGTGTAATTGTAACCATTAGTTATTGCTGCGTGTCTCTCTGATGATTTAAATTACAGTGAGGGTGTATTTGAGCCAAGAATTAATTGTAAACCAATGATAGTATTTTTCACATTTATACATGCATATTAGAAAAACAATCATAAAACAAAAGAGCAAATGATTCTAAATAATATTATAGGTCAGACGAAATTTTAAAGTTTTGAATACTGTTAATAAACCGCGTTATATGTATATTGCGTGCAGGCGATCAAATTTTTGGTATTTATTTCTGTGTATAATACTTTTTGTTATTCTATGTAAGAAATACGTGGTGTCAAGGGAAACTTATTAAAGTCCAAGTGAACAAGCAATCTCTGTAAGTTAATTCAGTTTTGACATGTGGTTCTAGGTGCCTGCTTCTGCTGAAAAATGAATTATCTCTTGTAGAATGAATTATAAATTGAAGTAAGACGTATATTAAGTTAATCGGTACTAAATTTTGAGCTCGGTTGGATACCGAAATGGCGTGCGTTCTGAGTGAAGAATCTAGAATAATGTAATTGAATAACGAATAACGATATATAATTTGCCTGGTGCAAGAGGACAAAGGCTACATTGCAGCAGGAATGATGGGAAAATACTGACACGGCATAAATGGGGAATAATTTTAACTCCAAAAAAAGAAGCACTAACCCTATTGTTGGCAATAAATATGGCCCATTTCATGAAGGTACAAGTATCGTAAGTAACAATTTATTGTAAAAGTTAAGAATTTGTGCTCACAAGATTTCAGTAACAAGCGCTACACATAGATTTCCAAGACTTGTTATTGACAAGTGAAATGTAGACTTACTGTCGACTAGTGCAGTTGGAATACTTGTAAGTAACACGTCTTGTATTGCTACACTTGTATGTAACCATTGATAAACATAACCTAGCAATTACAGTCTATTCTCTGCCTGAAGGCTCTATTATGTCTTTGCATTTCTTCTACCAATTCTATTTCATACTATTTCATAAGCATATGAAAAAGAATATTAAAATTCAATTCATAAATTAGAATTATTGGTTTACTTGTAAAGCTGCCTACCTACACTTTGAAACTTGTAATAACGGCTTACTTAACAGCAAATGTCCGCTACAAGTTTAATTTTAAACTTGTTAAGAAACTAACTGAACACTTGTTCGCAACAGGCAATTTTGGCATCGTTTGCGAAATACAATGTTGTGGGAATTATTGTAAAGTTGTAGGAATTGTGACAGGCCTATGTGGTCGCCACCCCGATTTATTATATTTAATAGTTGCCAGTGTCAACCATCATACATCAATGTGCAATAATAGCTATGCCTTGCGACCATTCATTCTCCTCGTCATTGTATCAGGATCACATTGCAATAGTTTTCATTAAGATACCATTACTGCACCAAGTTTTACGTTAAAAATAAGGAATTGTATATATTTTGTCTTTGTGAAGACGAGGGAGAGAAGCAGGTGCAGAGTGTGTCTTGGGGCCTCACCCCACCCCCGCTCGAACCACCTCCCTAGCTGGTCATGAGGGGAGGGGTCCAGCCAATAGATTTGCTAGTTGTTACTGTGTTGTCGATATTTAGTAATTTAGAAATCACAAATGTTAACAAGTAAATAAACCATTTTATGTTACTGAATGTAATAGCGACGGGAAATTAAGAAATTATTTAACAAATACGGTTCTTGCCGGAATTGTTGTACTCGAGAGGCGAGGCCATCTGTTGTAAGCTGACTCCTGATTGGCCCAAAACGAACCTAGCTTGCAGGCCAAGTGACGGGGGGTCTTGGCGCAAATCAGGGAGAAGCAAGCCGGCGTCGGTCCGGGACAGACGCGTTGTCAAGCCGGGAGGGTCGTCGGCGAGTCGCGGCGACGGTAGGGCAGAGTGCCTTCGTCAGGCGTCGAAGCCAGGCGTCGAGACGCGGAGTATTGTGGGCCGAGGCGCCATCATCGTCGTTGTTTTGGGCGTCGGGACGCCATTAAGATTTCGCCAATTCACAAAGTACGTCGGGTCGAGACACCTCTAATAAGTAATTGTAGAGAGACAGTGATTGCGAGGCATTTGATATTATAACTAGTGGTCGGGGTCTCTGTGCGCGCGACTGTATTCCTTAAGAGTCATACCGACAATTCTACGTCAGTATCGGTCCGCCCCGAGAGGACAGCAACGACGTGCTACCCGGGAAAAAGACTTGCAACTTTTTCATTGCACTATCTAGTATCATAGTATCCAGAACTGCACCCAGCAAACATCAGCCAACAAAACATCCACAGAATAGTAAAAAAAATAAAAAATTAATAATACACAACGAACGTCGTAGAATAAACTAGTTAAGAGCAAACTTGTAGCTTTGTGAGATTTGCCCTTGAACGACAGCACAAAGTGAGCAAGACTGGCTATTTAGGAAATCCATGCAAGGTAAGCACTAGTAGGGAGCCTTCTATACATCGCGAATGAGGCACGTCCTGACTTATCCTTCTCAGTGTGCAGACAGAGCCAGATATGTAGAAACTCAATGAAAGAAGACAGGAATAACGTGAAACCCATTTTTGAGGTACAAGTAGGCAACTGTGAACCTGACATTAGTAAAATAGAAAAGAGGAAATCAAGTGGCTTGGACGTTCAAGGGGACTGAACGAATGACATCGTTGACGCCAAGTCCCATTAGTCGTTTCGTCATAGTGCTGGCTGGAGGAGCTGTTATTTGGCAGAGTAAAAATCAGAGAACTGTTGCATGCTCGACTGTCGAAGTGGAATATATTGCAATGGTAAAAGCAGCAATGGAAATATTGTGGCTTTGTATCCTTTTGAAGGAAGTTAGACTAGAAGAACAAGTTATGTATGTGTTGTGAATGTGGACAATCAAGGGTCACATGTTTGAAGCTGAAAAAACATACAAATGTTAGACATACTTTCATGCTTGACTGTGTGGAAAACTGGGATGTGTTGTTTATTTATGTAGAATCACGGAATAATTAAGTAAATTTACCAAGGTTATTCTTGACCAAAATTGAAGGACATGAATTTATGTTTATTGTATTGTGTGTCTTGTAATGTGCAACAAATAAGGAAGTATCTTAAAATATGTGTGTGTTGTACAAGACATGTGCTTTCCTTAGCCAAGCTCATGTTTTTTGATTGAGTGTTACTACACGTGTATTCATAGTATGCGGCAATGCTATTGATAAGTATTTATGTTTATGTTAGCCTGCTATATTTTCATATAAGTAAGAATTACATGCTGTAATGTGAATCTTATGAACCTCTTGTTGAATAATCCCCGATAATTTAATTTAAAGCAATCTCAGAAAATTTAATCAGTTTTGCTGGACAATATGGAAACTATTAGAGCTAATATTGAGTCAAAAATACACATTTGTCTGACATGAACTATTACAAAGCAACATATGCATGAAACTGCAGACTTACAAACAGCACGTTAAATATTCATCATTCCGGAAAGTCGTTTGACTCACCAACGCACAGCCCAAATTGCTAGATCTAGAAACACTAAAATTTCAGGGTGACTTCCCATTACGTCGTAGACACCCATTAAGAAGTATTTTTAAAAATTCAAATCTTAAGGGTAAACAGCCTTTAAAAAATGTATTTTCAACCAATCCCCTATAACTCTTAATCCCGTTGAGATTTTGATGTGATGTTTGCTTCAAAATAAAGCTTACGCATATTCGTTGTAAAAGATTCTGGACTTCTTTGAAATTTTACCTTCTAAAGTTATTAAAAGTATAACTGGTTCCAATCAACCATCTGTATCTCTTAATCTTTTTGAGGTATCGAGATTACCTTTGTAATGGAATGAAGTTTACGTAATTCTCTAAAAAGCTTTTTCATGATTTATTTATTTTTTCAAAATTCAACAATTTAAGGATTGGAAAGATGTTTCAGAAATCCTGAAAAACATGTATGACTATGGACAAATAATTTAAAAGTGGTTACTTTGTGGCGTCCTGTAACTCTTTCGACACGGGCCTGTATTCAAACATTTAATTTCTCAGTAATTCTGACGACTTATCTTGGCTAAGTTGTTTGGAACACTGGTAGCAGGTTTATGGTTCGAATTCCGTGTAAGGCAAGGTGACGGGGAACTTCTGTGATATAGACGCACGTATTTATAGCAGCTGGCAGAAGAGTAAATTTACTTTTTAAAGTACGAAAATTTCAGGATATCTTCCTCTTGCGGCGTAAGCACACACTAAGGATTAAGACGTGGTAAAATGTATTTTCCCGATTCCCTCGATATCTCACAAACCTGGTGAGGTATCGTTATGCTTTGGGAGTGAATAGTCGTAAAATGTGTTTTCAGCGTGTTCTGATTATCTCATTAACTCGGGAAGCTGTCGTTATGGTTTCTGTCTTTCAAAAATTACACGCGGGCCTAGCCGCGGCTGGGCAGCTAGCGTCGATATGAAACCAAAGAGTAAATATTTTGCTATAGGTAGGAACGGGAATTTTTGGTGAAAATATTTTTGTCTCACTTTGTTTCAGTGTCTTACGTGCACACCTGCAGCTCAACTTCATGATTATTGGCAGAGTGTTTTTGTGCAGAGTCGTTATTTATTTGACTGTGCCAATCAGTACACCGATAACTGCGACACATCACGTCTGCGATATGCGGGTTTAACCTCAAGTCGCTGGGTGTTACGACATCCAATCACTGACCACAAAGCAGAGATGCAGGTAACACACTGCAAAAATCTTTTCGCGAAATTTTTTATCTCTAGCTATAGGCCTAAGCCTATTTCCTTAATATAAATTAGTGGTCGATGATTAAATGCGTAATATTAAACACTGTTTTTAAAAAAATAAAACATTTTTAATACCTTCAAGCGGGGGTGACTTTGGACACGTGAAGTGACTTTAGGACTTGACAAAAAAATATTTTTCGTACTTTTTGCACCCCTTAATAAATAAATCGGCTTGTGATAAATTCTAAATAATAAATTACAACATTACATTGAATTCGTATTTATTCACAGTTGAAAATGACGGAAAACAAAAACAGTGTAAAAGTGCCCCAAAGTCACTCCACGTGTCTAATGTCACCCCCGCTTACGGTAGTTGATTTTTTGTGTGCCTTGCCTGCCTACCATTTACTTTAAAAATAAAAAGGTTGTTATATTTGCATAAAGGAAAAACTGTCGGAGTCAGTAATTCTCACCCTACAGATCAGCGTGTTACATCGTGGGTTTGGGTGTCGTTAAATATGTACTTTAATTGTTAGACAGTTTCCATTTTGGTCTAATGATGATGGAAGTGCGCGAGAAAATATAATTATTGTCCTCATTTTCAAATGGATATGACATCACGAAACATGTGAACTGGTTGATTCGATACGAGCACCAGAAGTTGGAGCGTTATGACTACGGACCCTTGTTTTCCGCGAAAAGAATTTTGCCACGTATTGTTTCAGTGTCATACGGGCACATCTGCAATTCCGCTGCACAGTTATTGGCAGCGTGTCTATGCGAAGAGCCGTATCTCGTTTGACTGAGCCAATTACAATAACATTCATTCAACGCCACACGTCTGTGATTTGCCGGAAGAAGTCCAAAGCTCGTGAGAGTTAAATTATCCAATCTCTGACCACGAAGTAGAACTGCAGATGTGCACGTAATACACAGAAACAAAGTGTGGCAAAATTCTTTTGGAGAAAAAAATGGGTCCCTAATTATGACAATGCCGACAGGTAAGCAAGCCGTGTAGCTCGAACACGGTGGTACAATGCTGCCAATATACTACTAGCACTGTGCAGTGTTTGTATGTATTGCACACAACGGCGCGTGATTGTGCCAATCAGAATACTGTATCTGAGACACCACCCTTCTGGGATTGGCGGTAGAATCCCTAGACGCTGAAGAAGACCTATTTCCAAAAAACTGGTGCATCTTCCTTAGAAATAATACAATCAAGTAAGCACCATTTGTTTCCCACGAAACTAATACATATGAGCCGGTGTCGGAAGTCAACGCACTACGTGTGACGTGAATTGTAACGGTCATGCGGGATTTTGACGAGACTTGACTGCTGGAAGGGCAGTGTGCGAGCTACTTAAGAGCCCTGTACAGCTGGCACATTAACATTGTTGCAGCATATTAGGATACAGATTTTATAAGATATTCTACTAAACATATTTTCGATATCTTAATCTACGAAAAGAAAACGCATAAAAATATGCTTCTCTGGTTTTTGTTTGTAGGTACCATGCTTATAAACATAGTTTCTGGCACCTCGAAATGTCTAAAGACGGCTTTTTCAGACTGCAGTCACGTAAAAAATTACCAACTAGAATCGTAAAACCAAAATGGAGAAGCACGCGCTGGCCTTGACCAAGTAAATTTCGTAAATAGAAAAGTAAGGCCATCGCTTAAGGCCCCATGCAAAAAAACCAACAACTAAAACACTTGTTACGAACATCAAGAGCCGTCCGTCGATAACCAAACCTTCTATCATCAGCCTCCGGCATAATGCTAACGGTCAGTTCTAAGGTGTCCAATGGGTCACCTATCGTAGAGTAGAACCTGCACGTAACTAACCAAACAGCCGTTCCCCTCCTACCTAACTTATGCAATACAACTGTGTAGTAATCTGTAATATAAACTATGTAGAGTAAAGCCAACATATTTAGATTAACATTCTTCATTTAACCAAAACCTTCACCTGCAGAATTATGGAAGTATTTCAGACGCATGTATGCAACCCGCATTAAGCCTTTATAAATCAAGGCTAAACTTGTTATCACTATGCAATACGAGCATTACACATATCAATCAAAGACACAGTCGTTCTTATCTTCGCTGCGTTCTGAAAAATCAAGTATAATAAACGGTTACATTACCAACGTGATACAAAAAAAAGTGTTGTAAAATTTGTTACAATCATTCTTTACACTTGACTTCGGCGAACTACTGATGTCAGTTTTTTTCTTTTAATTCCACAACGAGAGCATATATCGGAAAACTATTGCACGGTTTTGTTAAAAAATGGTTTTACTATATAAACTAATTTATTTCTACGTCAAAAATTATTCACATTTGACCTATTAGATTATTAATAAAAATATCCTTTATTGTATAATTAGCTGAAACCATTGTGCAATTTGTCTTGAAAAAAAAACATAGTATTGTAACCCCCTCGCTGGCATAAGATCGGAGTTACTTTATTTAAATTATTTGATTAATAAATGTAGGCTTTGATTAAATCTATCCCGTGCCAGAAATTGCCTCGACTAGCCCAGCGGGTTTGATTTACTCCCGATCACAAGTCAATCAAAGTCAGTAAGTGACCAACCACTCAACACTTACTTTGCGAGAGTCTATATGGGTCCAAACTACCAAGTGAAACAAGCACTATTTCTTTATATGGAAACCCACTCCACACGGTCGTAAACGCCCTTATTCGCGGCAGGAATCGCACAACGACCTCCCGCACCGCACTCAGGCCACTGAGTCACCTTCTTGGCCTGCGAATTGCGATTAAATCGGCGGACGTCTAATCGCCTTTGCCCGACAATTAAATGTAATCAAACGCGTATATAAGGCTCTTGGTAACACACCCCTGCTGGCCTACCGAGACGCGGACCCGCGGGACACGGACACACGCGTCTGTCCGCGGCTGTGGCCCAGGCTCGTCTCTCTCTTCGGCACTGCTGCCAGCACGCACGCCAAGCGACGATTTCAGACGCGGCTCCTCCCAGCCAATCAGGAGCTTTGTTTCAAATCCCCGGCCTTCCGGTATTGCTCCGAATTCGGGCGATTACAACCATATTTCGTGGCGATTTTATTTCCATAAATCACAGCTTACATTTATATAATTTTGACATCATTCTTTATTACAATTAACTATAATTATTGCAAAACATATACAAATACTTAAAATTTAAATTAAACGGTTGGGAGAGTTTGCCGTTTTCTTAGCTCTCCTCGCCCCCACCCCTGGCAGCCTCGTGCAGGCAGCAGGAGGGGTCGACCAGCACTTTGTCACTGTCGACGGCTACACAGCCCAGAGTACTTGCAGATGTGTGGGCGACTACCCTGGCTCTCATCTCATCATCTCCCCAGTCCAACATATAAAAGGTACATTAACTCTCCCTGATCATCCTATTATCATCCCTATCACATAATACTATTTACACAGAGTACAACAAAACTTGAACCAACTCTGTACTACAATTCTAGCCTGTTTTATTATTGTGATTGCCACCGCTTAGTACTAAGAACATCTGACACTTAATTATAATGGACAATCTTTAATGATATTTACACAAATTATCTCTTCAATATGTACATTTAATTTATATCGGGCTATGCCCATGACAGTATACACAGTTTTTTATACAAAATTGTGCAGGTTTTTTCTGTATCTGCTCTCGTTTAGGGTTAAAAAATAATTATTATAAAAGCAGTATAAATTATGAATAATTCCTTAAGAATTACGGCTGGTGTCGGGACGACGCGGTGTAGAGATATTCGAGAGCCAGGACGGTCCATCGCTGACCAGCCGTGAACCTCACAAGTTTCTGAGGAAATCTACTGCCAAACCTCATCGACGGCTACTTGCTTCGGAACATAAGGCATGCGTCGCCACGAAAAGTTGGTGTCTTTAGTGTTTTATTGGTTGTTGTTATGATTTATCAGAGATGGATATAGGCTTTCCTTCGCCCGGGGCAAGAATTGTCATTTGCTCCCCCACCCATTTTCCCCTCCCCCTTTTTCCATCAGTCCAATAAACCTAACAGTAATTAACGTACATTGCAAAGGTTATTTTGCGCTCGTGTAAATAACAGCATAGCATTTTAGTAGAAATACATAAAACATGTACTTACTAGCCACCATTAGCAGTGTTTTAAGTGTGTATTCTAATTACAATTGCTGTACTTATAAGTAGTATGATTATGCCGGTTCTGGGACAGGAGCCGGAGTGTGGCACAGTGTGGCACCACCCGCCATGTTGTGACGTCACGGCCCCGACCACCATGTTGGATGACCTTGACCTTGACCTTGACCTTGAGTGTCAAATTACCAAAATTTTCCAAAATTTCGAAAATTTCAAAAAAATTTCAAAAATTCAAAATTTTCCAAAAAATTTCAAAATTTCAAAAAATTTCGAATAAAATATTACCACCATCTTGATTCCGGACGCCATCTTGTTTCCGGCCGCCATCTTGGTGTTTCTTTCAAAAAAATTTCGATTTCG
>PNEQ01010805.1:0-43611 GCA_003012365.1 Medauroidea extradentata
AAACTTATAATTCTGTGAGCCAACTTTTAAAGTTATAAGTTCACAGTGACCTTTTTCACCAACTGCAGGATTCAATGTTAACTTTTAGACTGCAATTGTCATTTGAGTCAACCAGAAGTGGAACGGAAGGCAAAAGAAACCCTGAGATTAAGAAAACTGCTCTTGGAGCTAGTTGGGCTACTGTGTAATGTTACAACAGTGGGTAAAACGACCAGACTACCCGCGGCTTTGCTTGCATGTGTAACTCATAGGAGATAATATTATTAGGTTAACCGAGCTGGTAGTTGACCTGATCCTGCAGCAGGTTACGTAGATACATCAATCCAAGGGCCTTCTTTACAGCCTTAACTAAACAGGCCTTGAGGTGTAATTATAGTGTATTAAATTCATAAGTCTAACCGAAACTTATAAGCAATAAATTGGTACGAAAAACTTATTTTTCTCAAGAATAATCAGCGATCGCTGTGACAGCAACTATGTAGTAGGCCTACACACACACACACACACACACACACACACATATATATATATATATATATATATATATATATATATATATATATATATATATATATATATATATATATATATATATATATATATATATATATGTGTGTGTGTGTGTGTGTGTGTGTGTGTGGTGTGTGTGTGGTGTGTATTCAAAATCTCCACTTGAAGCTTAGTGCCATTGGGAACTTTGAAGTCAATCATGGGATATGGTATATGTGGGATTCTTAGAGTTGATCATTCATTGCAGAATAATTTGACCGTTTGCAGAGTTTCACCGTACGCCCAGCTAATCAAAAGATGACTAGTTTTTGCTTGTACGTAGGATTGTATTGTCGTAAAGTGTATTATTATAGTTGTAATA
This sequence comes from Medauroidea extradentata, assembly GCA_003012365.1. Lineage (NCBI taxonomy): Eukaryota > Metazoa > Arthropoda > Insecta > Phasmatodea > Phasmatidae > Medauroidea > Medauroidea extradentata. The sequence goes on from PNEQ01010805.1 coordinate 872, forward strand.
GTTACAACTGGTAAATTCATGTTAATATAACGTCATAACTAAATTTGTGCAAGGCACATTTATTACATTATCGTACATTAAGGTAATAAAAACGATAGTATTTCATATGTTGTGAAAGTGTTGATGCACCAGTTGTTGGCAAAGCGCCGGTGCAGTCGTGACGCGTTAGTAAGTTATGGACGTGTGCGGCGCCCACGAGAGACAGCCAATAAGAATCCCGCGATTGTAATATTTGATACATGTTATTGGTCTGCAGACAGCTACGTTGTTCCAGACGTTTTTCATTCAATAATACACTTTGCTGGGAGGTGCAACGTTTCCGTTCTCAACGGTATGTTGGCACAAAAACATTTCGCGATATACCATCATTAGAAACATGCAAAATTCGCGTTGTTTTCTGACATCTGACTAAACTCCAAGTGACTATAGGCTCGTTCGACGTCTCCCGCTGGCCGATATTGTCGTGACTAGCCGAGGAGAATGTTCGCGCGGTAGAGAGGCCAATCTCTGTAAAGACGTAACATACGTAAACGACAACATATAAAAGTTCGTGGCCAATTGAATCGCAGATTAAACTCTGTTATGCATAAGAAAGTGTAATTTAGTCTGCTACCAAATTATAACGCGATTATAACGGATCATGCTATCGAAGAACTTTAGAGGACAGTGGATTCAATGGTAAAGGTTGTTCCAAAGGAAACGGTAATGGGCAATGACTATATGCAAAGCTGAACGTTTGTAGAGCCATTAGACAGGCAAGTGCAGGTACACCACCGGATGTAGTTTTTTTTAATGGCGATGCAAATGTCTATCGCATTAAAATTGCTGAGAATAGGAAAGCATAAATATGCAGAATATGATTTACTCAACAGGATACATACACAATATAAAATACCACACATGGAATCGGGGCAATAAATCAATGACAACCAAGTAAAAAATTAATAATCAGAAAAAAAAACAGATACCACCAAGGCAGGCAACACACGTTTGAGGCTTGCTTTGGCTAAATGACAAACAGATAGAACACGTGAACCACGAAAATACGACAACGACAAAGAGACGAAACAGCAGTTTTCCAGACACGAACAGAAAAACGTTTCGGGAACTGGAATATGTTCCCGTCTTCGGATGAAAACACACCAGACAGACAGTAGCGAGCAAGAGGAGAGGAATTTAACCTCCAGTAACACGGCTTCATCCACAGCAAATTAAAAACTACTTGTGTCCTGTGCCGTTAATACTCGTGCTGCGAGTTTACAATCTAATCTAACATCACTTTCCTTTTAAGGGGATATTGTAACTGAAGTTACTTACATTTTCTGAGGTTTGGAAAATGGGAAACGATAAGATTGACTCTGGCCGGATTTTCAACAACCGCATCGTCTTCATGAGCGGAGCACATATTTGGAGTACAGACCGTATCATTTTTCCTCTACGACATCAAACGAACCATTTTATGCAGGATGTTGCAAAATTCCACGTCCTTACAGCAGTACATATGTTACTATGCCACACACTACACCACTAACACACAGACAGTAGGAACAACTGTGACACAGCAACATGGTCCTGCCCACGCAATATCAACCATACGTCATGTATGCCAACTGTAGCGCAGAAACGGTGCGTTTTTTTGACCTATGTTCACATAACACTTTTTGATCCTCTACACGCGAGGATTGTTTCCCTAGATTATTGAAATGGAATTTTGCAACATTCTGTATAGTACTAAAGTGGTGACCCAATTTTTTATTTTTTAACTAAGGCCTTCAGCCCAAACAATTTATCGGCCTGTTTTTGTACAAACAGTGTTGCCATTTAACCACATCTTGTAAAGGTCGTTTTCGCTGAAAACTGATGTTTTAAATAGTCGGGCTGTATTTCTAAAACAGTACTGCTTCTTTTAATAAGGGCCGCAGCATCCGTGAGGTCAGATCACTCGCCTTGCCAAGACAATCCGGGTTCCATTCCTGGCGGGATCCATCCCCGGATTTTCGAATGTGAGAATCGTGTCGGACGATGCCGCTAGTCGGCGGGTTTTCTCCAGGATCTTCCGTTCCTCCCTCTCCTTCATTCCGTCGCTGCTCCATACTAATATATCACCTTTAATAGATAAACTTATTTGGAACACGTTTAACGGTTTCCTTTTAAAACTATTGAGTGTGCCATGCTGTAGCACAATTCAGGGCAGTAAAGTCAAGTAATAACGCGTATTGCACAGGTTACCTGTAAGTAGGGCCAAGATTTTCTGGCGAAAAGATTTCACATCATTTCGTTTCAGTGTCTCAAGTGCTCATCTGCATCTCTGCTTCATGATAAGTGTTTGTATGTTCCACTGCCCCTTTTCTTGTGTTTTTACTGGCAAATCACTAGAGCAACGATTCAAAAAGAATTTCACATTTGGTTTTAATGCATTATGTGCACATCTGCAGCTCTGATGCATCGTCTGTGATTGGATGATTTTACACGCACTTGCCTTGGCAAATTACAGACGTACGGATACACAATAATTAGGGACTCTGTTTTTTCGCTAAAAGAATTTTGCCCCACTTTGTTTCAGTGCCTTATGTGCACATCTGCAATTCTGCTTCATGGTTATTGGCAGCATGTCTATATGAAGAGCCAATAACAACACGTCTGTGGTTTGCCAGTAGAATCCCAAGGCTTGTGAGAGTTACAATATCCAATCAATGACCACGAAGCAGAACTGCAGTTATGCAAATAAGGCACTGAAACAAAGTGGGGCAAAAATATTTACGCGACAAAATCGTGGCCCTATAAATCACACAATAACGTTTTTGTAGTTGATGCAGTCAAATGAGAGACGTAGCCTATCTGAACTAAGACTCGCTGTAAATGACCGTGAAACAGGACGGCCGAAGTTCGGTTAAGGCGCTAAAATTTTGAGCTAAAAATTGTCGTTATGAAATTGTGGCTCTACATTCAAAGTTCAAGGTAGACAATAAACAGAGATTATGGAAAACTTTACTGATTGCTAGGTTTCAACGTATATTTAACTTATAAAAGATTGCTGGAATTTTGTTGTACATGGAGCTGATACTGTCTTTGACTGAGCCTATAAAAATCCCACAATAGTAATATTGTATGCCTTGGTCTGCAGTCATCTGAGTTGTATCTGCCGCACATAAGCCAATCACGCATGTTGCAATCAAAACCACAGCGTTTTCAATGGTATTTTGGCGAAATATATTTTCGTTAAATACTACCATCTCTAACAATAGACTGATTCATAGACGGAATACTGTAGACAAGAAGGAAAAGAGACTCAATTGTACGTTGTCATCATGTGTTGTTGTTAAAAGGGCGGGGTGGAAGTGGAGGGCACACACGACGACCTAATGAGGGAAAACGTGGACTACGCGACGCTGCTGGGTATCGACGAGTCTACAGTACCCGACGACGAGGAAGACGAGCCCGTCGACGAGGTGCAGCAGCCCAAGACGTCGCGCCGACTCAGGCGCCTCTCCCGCATCTCGGCCAAGGTAAGGTTAACTCTTCCACAGATCAGGAAGCTCAGTAGCCGGTTATATTATGTAACTTTCTGGGTATCAACGAGTGTACAGTATCCGACGACGATGAAGACGAGCCCGTCGACGAGGTGCAGCAGCCCAAGACGTCGCGTCGACTCAGGCGCCTCTCCCGCATCTCGGCCAATGTAAGGTTAACTCTTCCACAGATCAGGAAGCTCAGTAGCCGGTTATATTATGTAACTTTCTGGGTATCAACAAGTCTACAGTAACCGACGATGAGGAAGACGAGCCCGTCGACGAGGTGCAGCAGCCCAAGACGTCGCGCAGACTCAGGCGCCTCTCCCGCATCTCGGCCAAGGTAAGGTTAGCTCTTCCACAGATCAGGAAGCTCAGTAGCCGGTTATATTATGTAACTTTCTGGGTATCAACAAGTCTACAGTAACCGACGACGAGGTGCAGCAGCCCATGACGTCGCGCCGACTCAGGCGCTTCTCCCGCAATTCGGCCAAGGTAAGGTTAACTCTTCCACAGATCAGGAATCTCAACAAGTAGTTATATTATGTAACCTGCTAGAGTCAGGTATGTTTTCTCAGTTACGTGATAAGATTTTCTCGATCACATTAATAACGTCTAAAAGCCTGTAAAACGTTCTGTGTCTCAAGACTAACTGCACGCTTAAATATATTACAAGAGTTACTGTTTGAACGACTCTCGCTGCAGTTTTGCAATGTGCTTGCTAACCTTGTCACTTTGCATAACCTTCAATTGTTTTTAGTTTGACAAGGAGAAAATTCCCTCCGATAGTTATACTAGTGTCTGCAAAACATCAAAATAAGTTGCGGACGTTTCAGGGTTAGAAAAATCAATCAACAATGAACTCTCGTTATTATGACTTAGATAATATTTTATTGTGAATAAAATTCAAGATCTTAGATTGTAGTTTCTATTTTATTCAGTAAAATTTTTAAGTCAAATTATCTTTACTCTTTAACTTGCTTATCTAAGGTTAGTTCCAATAACGTCTCGCATTTCGTTAGACTCCTCACCGACACCAATGCGGCCTGAAGTTAAAGAAACGTTAGTCAAGGTAAGCTTGATTGTTGTCTCCCCTCGTTTCAGGAACCTGTTACCTGAGTGTGAGTTAAGATCATCTTTGCGAATATTCGCCGGCAGCAAATGCATTATTCCATGTTTAAAGTTCTACTTATAAACGTAAGAAGAATTCTGTGGCCGATGAAATTCCGATCCGTGGTACAGTAGTGGTTACTCGGTACACCGGGATCAAATAGTCCGTTATTTATTCAAGCTGAGGAGCACTGATCGACTCGCGGCATAACCATATCCGTAATGTAAAAGGCTTCTACATGTCATGTTATTTTTAATACAAATTTACATAATGTATCTTCTTGCACAGTAACTAGAGCCACGAGTTTGTCGCGAAAATATTCCTGCATAATTTTGTCTCAATACATTACGTGCACATCGGCAGCTCTGCTTGATGATTATTGGCTGGATGTCTGTGTTCAGACACGTCTCTCAACTCACTGCACCAATCAGATAAGGTTATTGTGACCTCATACCGCTGTTATTTGCCAGTAATAGCACAAGTCATGTGAGAGATAAAACAACCAATTACTGACTATAAAACACAACTGCAAACGTTCACATATGGTATTCAAACCAAATGGTTCAGAAATCTTCTCGCCATAAAATCGTGGTTCTAACAATGACACCTCAAAGTGGAAATTTCAATGTTCACTGTACTTACGCATAAAAAAGAATACTAACTTACATACATAATATTAATAATAATAATAAAGGTGTCGCAAGGTAGTTAATTTTATGTAAAGAATAGCAACACGTGTTGGAACGTTTCATAATTTTCAAATGAAACTTACAACATTTACAGAACATTATATATCTTACGCTGAGTAAGTTAAGCTTGTTTGTTGTAATGTAAACGTTTATCTTGTTTATGAATTTCAAATTGATAACATTTCACTATTTTAACTCATTTAACAACATAGCTCTACAAACACTTATCCGGTGTAAATACTTGTTAAAACATTTTTTTTAAAAAGTTGCCTTTGTTTCCATTACGACGCCTTCAAAAATAAACTTTTGTGATTTTAATAGTTCAGAAAATTTTCATTATATTATAAAACGTTTGACATAGGTAGGGAACATAAATTAAATAATTACCTGCTACAATCGCAATAATATATTCCACTATTTATTTTAGATTGCATGATGAAACAATGTAAATATCTCTGTTTCTATTCGAATGTGTGTATGCAAACATTGTTTAATCTTGGATAGTAATATGACTATCACATTATTAAAATTATAGCACAATAACGTTTATAAATATTAGACTAGGACTAAAATCAAATAGGTTACTTATTCTCGGAATCTGATCAGTTTTGGTCTCTTAACTACGGTGTTTGTACGGAATAAATAATTGCCAGTCCCGATAAATTCTGATTAGAGACACTGGAAAATCGCGAAAATGATTAAAATAGTCTCCAATAAACTGTATTATATTAACCGTGACACGTGTGAACAGTTTTGGGACAAATCACACACGCTGTGTGTTCAAGCTATACAGTTCTAACTGGGCCTGTTGTAGAGAGAACAAATGTTACAAATAAACGACAACATGTTGATACTAAACATTCAGTGTTATATACAGTATGTTGGAGCCTAAGGAATAGTAAACTGTTCCTGCGATTTTCCAGAGTCTCTAATTCTGATTTAGATTTAAAGATAATTTCCGGAATAAACTTAATTACGAACCGAGATCTAAAGCTACCGTGTCGGGTGTTTTCCTACGACAGCTCTCCAGAAAATATCAACGGCAAAAGTGCTGAAGTTGAGCTTCTATTTGAGCAAACACACATGCATATCATTATAACATTGCTGCATGTGGGGGCTGGGCTACTATTGGATTAAGGAATTTAATTGTAAACAAGCCACAATATAACGTATACCACAACTTCACGACAAGAAACAAAGCGAAATGTTTAACGGAGTAATAAATCTACGCAAGCGCACAAATCACACGTATCTGCATAATGTCGTTTTTATGGTAGTCGCCCGTCCAACACTGTAAAAAATTTTCTCCGTCGATTTACGGAATTTCCGGTAAACATTTCTCCAGATACCTCCGTGAATTCACGGGAACTTATTTCTTAATTCGACAGAAGTTTCCGTAAAACAGTTTCATCACACGGAACTGAGCCATACTTAACGTGTTTATAACTCTACAAGTGCATTTCTACAAATTTGCATATTTGCCGGTGATGTTATTACTATCCATCCGTGATATTTACAGCTCTCTAACCCATACATTTTAAATTTTTTCCGTGGAAGTGTCCGCAGCAGACTTATGGACATATTACGTATGATTCCGTAGTGTATATTTACTATAGACATTTCCGTATTTTACTTTTACAGACACTATTTCCGTTTATTAACGGTACATTTCCGTAAAAATTTATAACGGTGTACATGAGAGTATTTCAAGTGGTACCGAATGCCAGTGAAATTTTCAGTACGTTACTAAGGAGTACTAAACAAGAGTTGCTAAAAACTCTCACAAACATTAGGTGGCACTATTAAAAATAATATTCGTTGTTTTACGGAGAAGTGCTGGTAAAAATTCTCCAGAGGTGTCCGTTAATTTACGGAAGGCAACTAGCTCAACTAATGGAAACTCGCATGTTTATGTGACTTCTTTATGATGCAGGCGCAATAATGCGTTCGGTTATTTATTTAGTTTCTTCTCTCAGTTTGACATATGTTTAATTAATGAAACATAATTATGTATAGCTGTGTTACAAAATAATGTTTCCGTTAATTAAACAGACGTTTCCGTAAGATTGTCCGTAAATTCACGGACATTTTTAACAGTGAAGTCGTCGAGATTGTGAAGAGCTTAGACCAACATGAGATTATCCTAAAACTGCTCAACATGCATTTGTAATGTCTGCTTAAGAAAAGCTTTCAAATAATGTTACAAGTGTGTATACACATTTCAGGTATTCTAATAATACGCTGTTAAAAATTTTCGTGAATTTACGGGTAATTTTACGAAAACGTCTGTTTTAATAACAGAAACAATATTTTGTATTGCAGTTGTACATAATTATGTTTCATTAACTAAACACGTGTAAAACTGCGAGAAGAAACTAAATAAATACGCGAACGCATTATTGCGCTTGCATCCTAAAGAAGTCCCATAAATATGCGAGATTCCATAAGTGGAGCTAGTTGCCTTCCATAAATTAACGGACACTTCTGGAGTTTTTTTAACACCACTTCTCCGTAAAACAACGAAAATTATTTTTAACAGTGCCACCTATTGTTTGAGAGAGTTTTTAGCGACTGTTGTTTAGTACTCTTTAGTAACGTACTAAAAATTCCACTAGCATTCGGTACCATTTGAAATAATCTTATTTATACCGTTACAAATTTTAAAGGAAACTTACCGTTAAGAAACGGAAATAGTGTCCGTAAAAGTAAAACCCGAAAATATTTATAGTAGATGTGTACTACGGAATCATACGTAATATGTCAGTAAGTCTGCGTACACTTGCACGGTAAACATCGAAAATTTATGGGTCAGACAGATGTAAATATTACGGATATATTTTAATAACATCATCAGTAAATCTGCAAATCTGTATAAATGCAATTGTATCATTATAGACATGTAAATATGGCTCAGTTCCGTGTGATGAAACTGTTTTACGGAAACTTCTGTTGGATTAAGAACTAAGTTTCCGTGAATTCACGGAGGTATCCGGAGAAATTTTTACCGGAAATTCCGTAAATCGACGGAGAAAAAAATTTTTACAGTGTATTTAATGCTTAACTTTTTACGGTGGGAAAATTTGCGAGCTCTCGGATGCTGCGTTGTCTTTTGTAGGTGTCAAAACTTTGATTATCTTTAAAAACGCACAGGCGTATACAATACGTCTGTGTGTTTCATAATACGTCATACAATTATTGTGACATTGTTGAGTGTATCACAGCTTAGTCGTCGGTGAAAATGCAGAATGACACTTCAGTGACTTGTGCCTAGAGTCTAGTAAGAGACGTGTTGCTATTTCTTTACCGCCCTTATTACTGTAAACACTACCTAAATAGTATAAGAAATTTTAGTATGGAACACTGCCATACTTCTGCCTGTAAAAAAAATAATAAGTGTTTAGAATTGTTACTACAAAAGCCTAGCAACACCACTATGCCTCAAACAGTTTCATTAAATTGTATAGGAATTCTACCATTTATGCTAACGTTTAATAATTTTTTTTATTTCAAGATTTATTTCAGATACGAAGATATTTGGTTTGTGGACAACTTGTGCCCTATAATATCGTTATTCAATGTGAATTATTTCAGTGTGGTAAGTCCGTTGATTTTGGTTTCGTTCTTAAAAAGCCATTGCCATTTTGCAAGAACATTTTAAAAATTTTACAAGATCGACATTTTGTCTCAATTTACGTCTAATAAAGTACATGAAAAAAATACACCTGCTAAAAATTAAAAAAAAAATGATGAAATTCCTTTATAAAGTGTCCTCAACACTCCGTTACAATGGTGTGGTCGTAAATTTACAAATTATTATTATTACAGTGTAGGTCTCGAACGAGCAAAGAACTTCCACCTAGACCGCCAACCTTAGTCGGCACAGTACCGATAGTTTGCCTTAAACTTAATTTTCCAGAGCAAGCTGTCAGTCGGCTCCTCTGTAAGCATGCGTGAAGAGCTCGCCGCGTCCTCGGATATGCTGGAGGAAGCAGCTGCGACTAACAGCAAGAGGAGCGCTTGTATCAAGTACTTCCGTGCCGGTGGGAGCCACTTGATCTTGTTTTTCATGGTTTCATCCTTCGTTATTACCCAGACCATCGGCAGCTTCTTCGATTACTGGATGTACCTGTGGTGCGTACACAACCTACTCATACAATAGCTAGACGTGAGTGAGTGATTTTTCGTCAGCGCTTAACATTGAGGTCTTTATCGCTGGGGGGGGGGGGGTGACACGATATATGGAGCAGCGCCGGAATGAAGGGGCGAGGGAAACGGGAGAACTCCGAGAAAACCCGCCGACCAGCGGCATCGTTCAGCATGACTCCCACATGCGAAAATACGTGCGCCGACCCCACTGGGAGTTGAACCCGGATCGCCTTGGTGGTAAGCAAGAGGTCTGGCCCCTCGGCCACCGCGGACCCAATAGCTAGACGTGAAATGACATAGTTACACCTTTAGTGTAAGCATTTCCCGGGTGATTGTTGGCTGCATGAAACATTAGACATGAGCGTTGTGCTTCGTTGGTATATCCATGATTACCGCCAATTGGTTTCAACGCTGTATGTGCATTTCTGCATTCCTGCTACATGGTCAGTGATTGGATGTTTTTACACACTCACTTTTCATGGTGTTCTACTGGAAAATCACAGACGCACGTGAACCAAATGCCTTACTCTGACTGGTGCAGTCAAATGAGAGCTGTGTCTGAACTAAGACACGCTGCCAGTAATCGCGAAGCAGAGCTGCTGATGTGCACATACGGCGTTGAAATGATATGGTTAGAGACACTGGTAAATCGCGGGAAAAGTTGATTGTTTGCTAGGCTCCAACACGCTATGTGTAACACTGAAGGTTTTGCACCTATCGTTTATACGAAGCACTGTGTCCCTCTTCAACAGGCACAATTATAACTGTACAGTTTTAACACAGAACGTGTGTGATTTGCCAGAAAACTGTTCACACGTGTCACTATTCAGATACTACAGTTTATTGGAGACTATGTTAAATATTTTCGCGATTTTCCAGTGTCTCTAAATATGGTACCAAAATACTTTCACGAGATAATCTATGGTTCTTATGTGTTGTGTGTACGTGTCAAAATGCCTCGTTAGCTGTGACATTGAAGTGTGTTCGTCTTAAAGTGCTGTCTGGGAAATACTTCTCCGTAATAATACTGCAATCGAGTGTCATTTTTCCTTGCTCCAGATAATTATTATGCATGCGGAAATTTTCTTATGCGTTCCTAGATATTAATTCACCTACCAAAAATTTTTGTTAATTCAAATATGCTGTTTGGTTTTGTTTTCAGTAATGTAGTTTGCGAAATATATTACAAAATGCGTACTTAATTATATTATGCTAGCTTCTAGGCTGACGTACATATATACTTTTTCTGGAATATTGCGTAACATATTTTCGTATATTTTTATCTAATAAAATGGTGGACTTATATCATTATACTTATATATATATATATATATATATATATATATATTCAATAATTTAATGGATATTTTTTAATAGATCCAAAGATATAACTTAACATCTGAAATCTTAAAAACCTCCATAATTGTGAAGAATAAGTATGTCACATGACGGAAAGCAAACTGAATGTGTACCGAGTTTGATGTTGTTAGGTTTACGTATTTAAAATTTTTGAAAGAACACTCACGCGTAGTATGAACGTGATCATATAGACAATTTTTCCTTCGTAATTTACGACTTAAAACTAAAACCGGAAACTCTAAAAAGTATAAATGGAATGTGGTAAAAATGCATACCAATAGCTACGACTAAAATGAAATCTATTTTCGTTACGTATACCAGTTCTTCCTGGGAGGGACGTTAAATGTTCGGCCATACAACCTAGAAACTTATGGCTTTAGTTGTAGCATTTCCGAAAAAAAAAATGCAGATCATATACACGCGTGGTGATTTCTTATAAAAAAGGTGTAAATATGTTTTCAATTTTACTGTTAAGTGAAGTATTGTAGGAGGAATGACACTCTAAAATTCAACTTTAAAATATAATTTTTTAGAGAAAACTAAAATGACTCTTGGTATTAAAAGCAACAACGATCTAAATACTGTCTAAACAATGAACAATCAAGCAATTTTCTATTGTATTTAAAGAAATAACACTTCATGGTAGACTTCCAAGGTGCTATTACTGCCACTATAATTCACGTCAAGAAAAATTCAAAATGCATTTTCGTCTTACATTTCCATAAGCTATCGTCTCGCAAAATTTACACACGCCATACTTAATCATCGCTTTTTTTATGTGCTTGTGTGTGTGCGTGCGTGTGAGAGAGATAGAGTGTAATAGTTACCAAGTAAAAGTTTACTTTACATTTAAATGTTTTCCCAAATTTGATGCGCTTTGTGTCTAACCGAGCTTTCAAATTATACATGACATTTCAATAAAAGCGCACGTATTTAAAACTGAAAATTATGGCAGCTACATTTAGCATTTTCATATAGGAAATAATCAATTGTATTTAAGTAGGATTACACCGGAGATTTTGGAATCCTTTTAGTCCCTCCTCTAAGGAATGTATTATACTATTTTATACACGTACGTACTGTGACACTGTAGAGATTATAATGGTTACCTTTTCGACGATGGGTGTACCAAGAACCCGTCGTGAGCCACCGACATATTTACGTCGTTAACACGTTCCCTGTGACAATATGCTCCGTCTGGTGGCCTCTATTTACAGTTTCATTCTCGCACGCTTTTACTGGCACTTCATTGTTGGGTAACTCATTAGTCAGGAATTATATAACCTTCAGGAAATAGTAATTCGTTATCTTAAGGCCTTGCTCTTCAGTTTTGCAGTGATTTCGAAAATAATTTTTTTTTTTAACGCAAAGTAATATCCTATATCAATAATCCATTCTTACAGTTTTAACACTTACATATAATCGTTTGTATCTGAATTTTTTGTTGCTACACACCAAACGGATTATTAGATTTTTGCCCCTGACATATCACATATTTTGCTGTCAAAAGAGGCCAAAATAAAGCAAAGTAATTTTTATCTAGCAAATTATTTTTAAAAAATCGCCCTGGCAAAATTGTGTATCGTATGCCTGTATACAGTCTCAAATTTTCTCAAAGCATTTGGTTAAATAATATTTGAGATATTTGCAATTATTTGAAATAAATGAAAGGCCATTGCCTTAAGTTAAAACAAGATGTTACCATCAAAAACAACCTCAACGTGGGTGCAAATTAACCGTATCATTTAAAATTGCATGTACATCTGGAGATATGAAATAATATATTAATTTATTCTCGTTCTATCGTTTAACTTGGTAGATTGGAAGACTTACAACAATAAAGACTAGTTATATAAAAACAGATAATAAGCAGTATAAACATTATATTCACTTTTTATCCGTCATATAGTTCTTGGCGGACATGTATTAACAATTATGTAGTCATGTCGTGAAACCTTCGAAATTAAATTGGTGGATACATGCTACTAAACACGTTGATTCACGCTTTTCTTAGTACTAAATGTGTACTTAGTCTGAAGAAAATTTGGGAAATGGCTTTAAGTTATTTCATGGAATCAAAATAAGATTAATAGTAAAAATATATTTGAGTGAACTGAATACGATATAAAAAAAACTACACAAAACTGAAGTCACTCAATTAGGTACTATTTGAAAACTGTGCAAGATGAAATTCAGGTTGATTTTTTTTTTCTTATTAAGTATTTCTCAACCCGTCACTGTGTAAATATGAGCACGGCATGAACAAAACACATTCAAGTCGTTTTGAATACGTAAATATTTCGTGTCATCGAAACAATAATGTTCAAACACCTGCCGTTTCGAAAATATGAACATGTAATTAACAAAGTACACAAAAGTCATGTCAGGTTACTAAGTTGTATGTGTGTATTCAGTTTGATAAAATTCGGGAAAATATTTCTTCATTTCTTCGTACGTAATATTATTCTAAAAGTTTAAACATTGCCGCATTTTTAAATTACGGCATGAGCTAAATACATTAAAGTCAAGTCCCCTTGCTAGAAACTTCATGTGCACCGAGTTTGATTAAATTCTTAGATAAGGTTCCTGAGATAGCAAGTGTAATCGCGAAATGTTAAAATGACTATCAGTTTGAAGATATAAACTCCGCATGAACTAAATACCCAGGAATCAAGCCAGGTTAATAAATACTATATGTGTGCGTATTTCGATGATATTTGGTCGACGGTTTCAAACGTTTTAAGGGACACACGCATACATGCACACAGACAAGGTGATTTCATAAGATTTTTATTTCCTTCCTAAGGACCAGTATCTTGGTCATAGGACAATAATGAATATTCCCTCTATATTCAACGAAATTTCGTGCTCACTACTCTCTAAGTATGTTACACAGTTAATATTAACCTCCACGGAGTCATCATTGTTATTATATATAGTAAATAATGACAAATTACATAGGATATTATACAAAACCCATCGTCGTAGAAACAATTTTCTAGGTTTCGGTATCACGAATTTATTACTAAAATTATCATAAATCTCAAAAATTTAAGTGTTTATTTAAATAATTTTAAAATACATGGCAATTTTACTCTTTGTTTATAGTGCAGTCGTCAAGGTCAATTTCGCGTCTAACCGAAACAGTACAAAAACGAATTTCCTTAATCGTCGTGAACATCAGTGCGTTATATGTTAGAAATTTAAAAATTAAAGGATATGCATTTTTATTCAGATTTTATAACTTTTCAGGATACAAACAGAAGATTCGAGCAGAAGCGCGCGCCACTTGGAAACCTACCAGACGTTCACAATACAAGAGAACATAACTTCGGCAAACATTGAATTCATTTCTCAAGCACGTGGGTATCTCAGCACAGATGATTTTATGTACATCTATACAATACTGATTGCAGTATTCTACGTTGTGTGCATAGCAAGATCTATATTGTTTTACTATGTCTGCATGAGAAGCTCTATTAATCTTCACGCCCAGATGTTGAGCAACGTAATGAAGGCTACCGCCAGATTTTTCGATGCGAATACGTCAGGTAAATGTAAAATAATAGAATAATAGACATTAATTTCCCCCCTGCTTAGTTGTGTATATATACACACATACTAGAAAAATTTCAGTCACTCGATCATTACAGCTTCTATGATCAAAGCAACCCCATATGCACTTTTCATAAAAATGTCGCAAGTACATTTTGAAAAAGGATATTGCACAGCAAAAAAATGTTGTACTCTTACAAAAAATATTTGGATTCTAATTTCTAAGTTTTTTTAATTCTTCACAAATTTTACAGAAAATTGTTAGAAATATTCATATATGTCTAAAAATGTCTGTACTGTGTATTTACAAACAATTGACATTGATTAATGTTTCTCTCAAAATTTATTTGTCAAAAAGTTTGCAATAATATTTTTTTTGTAAAAGTAGAAAAAATTGTCAGTCCACCGAATGTTATATTGTTTCGCACAGTAAGTACACACTGTTCATAAATACTTATTCAACTTGCTTTTATAAGTATTTGGAAATTTAGACCACTTTAATGACATGCGATCTTCTTCTCGTAATGCTTAGACTGATATAATTTTGCATTATTTTACCAGCTTTTTCCGGATAAAGTATAAGGTAACTCAGGGGAAGATGTCAGCTGGGGGAAGATGCCAGTCATAATAGTTTCTTTCATTTAGTTGATTATTATTTAAACTGGTTTTCAAACACTTATAGCTCATTACTAACACAAATGTCCAAAAAAAAATTGTACCATATCGTAATACTTTTTACACAATAAATTCAAACATTGTGGCTTTAAAATTCCTTAGGTGTTGTATCATCCCTCGAGTTACCAATGGCGTGGCACACAATTCAACGCTAAAAGCATTAATCTATAACTGTAGGTTTATTGAAGCCAATTTGAGAAAGCTAAACAATAGCAATCCTAGACAATAATTTTAGCCAACGTTTTAGACAAACATTTTTCCAGTGTTATGAACTTCTGAGGCACAATCTCTGACGCCGGAACCTCGTGCATTTAACTGCGGTACGAGAGATCATGAGTAACGAATGAGTAATTCTGGATAAATATTTACTCATAAAGATGGCAAATACCATTATCTAGGATTGATAATGAGTAATTTATCCATACTGGCTTCGAAAAAAAGGTAGAAATCAATTTATGTTTTCAGCGTTTATTTATCTACCACGCACTGTTAAATGTTTTACTGTATGTAACCATTTTTGTAACAATTTATGTATATAAAGTGGACAATTTATATGTAAATCCTATCACTAAATTAAAGTTACCTTTCACAAAATTATATTAAATATTACAGAAGTTATATAAATTATGTTACACATTTAATTATATTATATACAATTTATTAATATTAATTATATAAAATTACTACTTAAAAAGTGTTAACGGCTGAAAAATAAATCAATGCATAGTTACTAATAACTAGCAGTCCGACCACAGCTTTACTCGCATGTACCTATGTAATATCGGCAGAATTCTTTAAATAATAAAACGACAATAATATACAGGTATGTCAGCACCACATCACGTATCCACAGAATTCCAAAATGCAACTCCGTATCAATGATTTGTTGATGGTCATACGTCTGCCTTAAATGGTTTCAAAAAGTTCTACTTGGTGTTTGCCAACGACCTTGAAGAGATTCCACAGAAGAACCGCTAGACAGAGCCTGTGCCTCCTCTCCCGACCCCCAAACTTCTAACCAACAAATGCTCCGGGGGCCCCTTTCCCTGAAAACGCAGGAGTTTTAGAGCAATTTTCCAACTTAAAACCTAAAGTTTACTGTTAAATTGTAGAAATTTTTAGTATATAGTATTTAATAACGTTTTATTTTTTTTATAATGTATTTATTTTTGTCGTGCAAGCTCCACGTAAATGTGGCCCTCTATATCCATCTACAATATTTTACCGTTTCTAGGTCAAGTGATGATTGGACGTCATTCTACATGTCGGTCAGTCAGTATTCACGTTTTTGTATAGAGAACGTAATGTTCTATCGTGTGGCTTTCTCTGCTTGCAATACAAATTGTCGTTACTGAACCTTGAATTTACGCATTTTAAGTACATGTTAATGATAATTGTATGCATTTGCTGTTATATATATGACGAAATTTTCTTTCAATACGACACGCTCGTTCATTGCATTGACACGATGAGTTTAGGACGTAGTCTGTCAATTTTGTATGACGATATCTTGTAAAAAAAAGTAGGTCAAAATTTGTTTTCAGTTTTTCCGTTATGTGAATATACGTAGTAGGAAAAATGTTTCCATGAAAATGGAATTTTAAATTCCATTTCTTTAAATACAGTTTGGGAAAATACAAATAATAATTTATATTTCATTGTCAGGACAATGATCAGAGATTTGTTGCTTGGCGTAGACTAAGTAGTTTATAATGTAGTCTACATTTAAGAAGTTAAGTTTGGAAGTCGATTTTCAAGATGTCGTTGCGCTTACGAACAAATCGAAAAATATATCTTAGGCAAACTTATGTTTAATCTATCACTATACAAACAAACACACTTTGTCCTAACTCAACGTACTTAAATTCGATTTAAGGTAATATATTAAGAGTCGACTTACTAATAAGCTCAATTATTGTAGAATTCAATCACATAAAATATCTTTCGTTGCATTTTACTAATTAATCGTTTCGACATTACGTTGACCAAATATCATTAACATTTAGAAAGATTCAATAAATATCACATTAATTTCAGAAGATATACATATCAGTCTTACATAAATTTATTTGTAATCACTGTAAGTCAATTTTTAAAAGCTCGTATGTGGTTTAACTTATTCTCCCTTTGGATGAACGTATTTAAGAACAAGAATAGGGAAGTAATGAATAATTTTAAAATATTTTTTTCAGGACGTATAATTAACAGATTTTCCAAAGATCTTGCAGCCATGGATGAAGTTCTATCAAAAACTTTTCTGGATGCAGCCCAGGTATCAAATATCACTTTATTTTCACGTACTTTATTTTCAAATACGTTTTGTCCTGACTCATATTGGATTCCCTGCTTACAATTTACCTGTCTGCCTGGTTGTTAAATAAACACTTAGATTCAATTAAAGAGTTACGTACACATAATTGGATAAAGTTCCGCCAATCAAACACTCGATACTTATTCTCCAGTTGCGTACGAATCAACATCAATATTAAATTATTCAGTGCAATAGCTAATATATTAACAGTATATCAGTCAAAATTAATTTTAATTATTTACGTAATTAAAATAAAATATCATGTAGGCCCTAACTTGAATTCTATTCATTTGGAGGTTATACACATGCACAAACATCTTTGCTTCTATAAGATGATTATGTAATAGGTATACAAAATATAAATTCTTTCAAGCAAAGTATGATTTTGTTACTAATTTTCTAAAATATGAATTTTTTCCAGCTCCTCCTTACCGTGATGGGTAGCTACATTTTGGTTATGGTGATAGACCCGAAGTTCATATTTCCTGTGGTCATTATTGTGGCTATCATATATGGTACAAGGAAGTTCCACATGGAGACATCTGTGCAGCTCCGGAGACTAGAAGGAGTCTGTAAGTCATGTTGTTTCGTTAATAGTTATTCGTTTCGTACCGAGTCTTTAACTACACTGTATATTACGTCGTATTTATGCATTTCCTTAGGTTTTAATGAAAACCGTTTCAGTTTCGTTTTAACATAATGTGTAGTTAATTTTAATGACACAAACACTTCATTGAGTATTATAACTTATACGCATTTCATGTTGTAATGTTCATTACAATAATTTTATGGCATAACCTAGCAAATGATTAAACTATAGTGCATTTTTCGCGAACCTTAGAATAAGACGGAAAAAAAAAATTAAATAGGTGTTTTAATTTTATTTAGTTACGAAATTTCGGTGTTTTGATTTTTTTTAGTTAGTAAAATTCTCATAAAGGTGACGTAGGCAAACATATGATAGTTACACAGTGCAAATCGCTGCTGAGAAAGTTGTGAGAACAAAACTATATTTAAAATTAAAATTTTCTACCTTCAGTCATAACAATCCGTAACAAATAAAACTGATTTATTATGATTCGTACTTTACATGATAACATATAATATGTAATTCTGTAATATTTCTGGAAATGCAAATAATGGCGATGTTTAACAAAATCCACAGTTAGAAAGCACGAGGCTAACTGGAGTTTTTACTTGATTACATGGAAATTCAAGACTGCAGAGTTACTTTACTGTTGCACTTAGATCATCTGAAGCAGTGAGGGGGACCGCGGTGACCGCATGATCAGACCATTCGCCTCCATACAACGCGATCCGGGTTCGATTCACGGCGGGGTCTGTCTCCCGATTTTCGCATGTGGGAATCGTGTCGGACAACGCCGTTGACCGGCGGGTTTTCTCGGGATCTCCATTTTTCCTTGCCCCTTCATTCCAGCGCCTCACCATACTCACAACATGCCACCCCTCACCAGCTAAAGGCCTAGATGTTAAACGCTGACCAAAATATCTCACTCATTCTAAAAGCAATGGAAATAAAAGTGTATCTTAATGTAAACGGGATCGCAGGGAAATTAACATTACACACTTCTAATGAAAAGAAGCTCACTGATTAACTTAATAAAAAACAAATTTCGCATGAGACATCTAGCGCGTGTGTCTTTAGCAAAACTATAGCGTAAATTATCAACTACAAGTATAACACAGCATACAGACAAACTGGTTCCTAAGAATTTCAGAACAGGAACGTTTCAGTGGAATGATAGCAATGAAAAATTCAATGTGACATCACAAATTTATTTGCGTTAGCTTTATGCAAGATGACTTAGTTTCACACTTATCACTACACAAAAAGGGCTACTAATAATATTCATATCTCTCTGCAAGCGCATCTAGTTATGTGAAACTTGTAATATTACAAAATTTA
This sequence comes from Medauroidea extradentata, assembly GCA_003012365.1. NCBI lineage: Eukaryota > Metazoa > Arthropoda > Insecta > Phasmatodea > Phasmatidae > Medauroidea > Medauroidea extradentata. The sequence goes on from PNEQ01010805.1 coordinate 20,154, forward strand.
ATGTGATGAAAATACCCAGCCAGAAAGATTTTCTTGGCCTTCCGCACATAATTATTAATCAGAATTTATGGCATAGGCTTACAAATTAATTATTATTGACACGATTAAACATGAACTGCTATTGAACACAAAACACGAATAAAACTTCTTACGTTTTGAGTTCAAAATTCAACACGTGTACAAAAATACTAGCCAATTTTACATTTGACGGAAGTATAAATCTGAACTTTGGTGTTTTCTGAAAATTGCACTTCTTTCTTCTGGATCTTTGAAAGAACTGTGTAATGGGAGTGCATGACTGGATTTAGTTGCTTGGACATACTCCAGTGCTCCATTCTTAATTCCTTATTTCGTACCTGAATATTTTTAGTACATGCCTACGTATGTTATCACGAAACTTCCGTGTGTTAAAAGAAAAAAGTCAAAACGTAAAAGAATTATCGTTCTCGAAAAAAAAGTGATTCAAAACAAAATAATTTCACAACCAAAAAAAATAAAATGATATAACTTTTGATGTAACGAGATTAGGGTGGCGTAGCGGTCACTTAAACCTCTCAACTTACTTGTTCATATTAACAGCAACAATAGGGTTCTTCGCGGCAAAACCACCTACCTAAATCATCATTAATGTGGCGTTCTGTGAAACAACAATTGAAATTAATTTTTAAAAAATCTAAGCAGCCGTTCGCTAACAAGTAACATAACTTCTAGACTGGAATGCAACGTATGTTTTTGCCGTTTTGTTTAACAGCCATTTCAAGTTCTTAACATCGGAATCTTGGCGTGATTTTCTAATCTAACTCAGAGAGCATTAATTTTGTACAATTCGGGAGCCGCATTGATTTTGTCAAAATTCAGAAGCTTATTTTACTACTAATTTTTATTCAAGAAAGTCTTTCACACGACGCTAAAATAGTTGGCTGAAATTTTCAGTTTCCACTAAGTCAATATAAAATACAAGGGTTTCCCGTTAAGGCCTTGCTCTTTAGTTTTGCAGTGGTTCCGAAAATATTTTTTAACACAAATTAATACATATATCAGAAATTCATTCTTACAGTTTTAACACATATATCATCCTTTGTATCTAAATTTTCCTGTTACAATACACCAAAAGGATTTTTATAATTTTCCCCCTGAAATATCACATATTTTGTTGTCAAAATAAGCCAAAATTAAGAAAATAATTTATGCTAGCAAACGGTAAATTATTTAAAAAAAACGCTCTGCCAAAATTGTGTACCATATGACTGTAAACAGTCTCAAATTTTTTTCAAAGCATTTGGTTCGAATTATTCGAGTTATTTGCAATTGTTTGAAATAAATGCTTAAGTCCTTAAGTGAGAGAGTGAGTGAGATAGCTTGGTCAGCGCTTAACATCAAGGTCTTTAGCGCTGGTGAGGGGCGACACGAGATAAGTATGGAGCAGTGCCGGAATGAAAGGGAGGGGGAAACGGGAGATCCCCCAGAAAATCCGGGGTCTGACCTCGCCGGGAATCGAACCCGGATCGCCTTGGTGGGAGGCGAGAGGTCTGGCCTTAAGTGCACCGCCTACATCCGCGTTAGAAGCTCAGAAACTATGGAGCTTAAGGCTCGGTATCAGTCGCCATATTGAATTATTGTATTTTTAGCTCTAATGAAATTTTGAGAGTAGAAATGTAAAATATGTTACTACGGTATAAATTCTATTTACCTTGCGCTACAATAAAAACATCGCAGTTGAACTTTTGACGTATATTTAAGTCGTAATGAGTCGAGCAAATAATTAAGAATACAAAAAATGCCGTACTGGTTGCGGTTTAAATATACGTTAAAAGTTCAACTGCGATGATTTTATTGTAGCGCAAGGTAAATAGAATTGATACTATATTAGCAAATTTCACATTTTTCTTCTCATAATTGCGTAAAAGCGAAAAATAAAATGATTTAACATGGTGAAAGATGCCGAGTCTTAAGTGCGACCTTGAAGCGCGCATCAAATACTGCATCGTCGCAACGAACCATGCGCTGAACTATCGTGCAACATTCCTGCCGATCCATTTTTACTATGGCACTTCAAGTGGTGACGATATAGTTTTATTGGTGGAAAGTCTGTAGCAATGTTCAATGCACTTCTATATCTGATTTCACATACATCCGGTTAGTACATTTCGGAGTAGGGACAGTTTAAAAAGGCCGATTTTAGCTATGTTAAAGGGATTTGAAACAGTGTTTTTAATGATCGTGGTATTTAAAAACAGTGACATTCTGACCTTGTCTGAAGTGTGTTTTATTTTCGTACGTTGGCACGATGGGCGCATGGGGAATAGTTTCGTAAAAATGTATTTGTGAACACACTACGACGTGTTTGAACCGCGTGGTATGCGGCGTCCTAAATTATTATTTTCGCAAACTGGATGTGAAAACATGTTTTGAGACCTGGTGAACTTTTTATGGCGTGGCGTTAATTTATAACTTCCGGCACAACAGAATAAACTAAAGAAAATATTTTCACGAAAATAAAACAAATAATTTTCCCTAGTATTGCCTTTCTGAAGTAACTTTCAATTTCTTGTGAATTTTAATAAATGTTTACGTACATAGTTTGTCTACCTCACTCTCTTCAATAGTTGAACAGAAATTATAACATATATTACTATAAATCATTAATTTAGTTATTTGTTTGATGTTATGTCTTGTAGCATATAATTTACCTAAAAATATTTCTAGTTAAAGAAGGTACCAAACGTAGGTTGACATAAAGACAGTTAAGTAATGTTTATTTTTGTTTGTATTATTTGTGACATGTAGGTAAAAGCCCAATGTTTACGCACATAACAGCGACGTTCCAAGGCCTGCCAATAATCAGAGCATATGCAGCTGAGAATTTGCTTCAAGAAGAATTCGACAAACAACAGGTACAGTAACAGAGAAACTTTTCTTGGAATAAAATTCCGTTTAACCATAGCAGACGTCAAGCGATAATTTTAAACTTTTTTTTGTGTAACTCAGTGCTGCGTTCATTCAATACACAATATTCTTGGTGTTTTACATTTTTGTATTATACCTAAAGAAATAATAGTCACCAGAATAGTCATTCAGCTGCCTGAAAGTTTTTATATTTTTCGTTAAATCATCAGAGAGGGTACATACTTTTGAGTTGTCTGTAGCCTCTTTAAAATTTATAGCGTTAGACAAATTATATTAATAAGAAACACTTCAACAATTTTGTTTAAAATTAAAGTGGAATATTTGGTTGGTAACAAAGTCGGGCAGACGCATAGGTGTCAAATGCCAGGTTGAAAATTTTGGTAATTTTGCGTAACTGAAGGAAAATATTTGAAACATTTATAGCTACGAAGAAGGCTGATCTGACGTCACGTTCAAGAATAAAAAATCTCAATTTTCCGGGTTTGCCAGTTATTTTAATACAATCTAATCGAAGGCTTAAAACTTGGAGGTCAATCTCTGACGTTCTTCGAATAAGACAACTTCTGAATGTTTGCGTCACATGACCGACTTCATTATACGAAAACCTGCTGATAGTCCAGTCATTGGGTAGTTTTTACTCACGAAAGGTCAAGGAAAGATCTTATTTGGTGGATTAGTACGGTTTGGTACCATTAATATTCCGATTTTGTGACCTCGAGCGACCGCCGCTCGCGCCGCCGTATTGGAAAAATGTTACCGAAAACCAGTTTATCGAGGATATCTTCTCATCAACGCCCTCTACGTCACAACTAGGCATGGCAAAAATAAAGATAATTAAATTTCCTGCAACTTTTGAACAAATATTTTTCAACCAGAGAAATAGTTCACGAGTTACAGTTGTGCCAAGCTCAGCAAATGTCTAAAATTCAAGCAATCGATATAATTTTTATCGAATTTTCAGTTAATACTGCGTTTTTCACTCATTTCCACACAACCATGAGAGGTAAAGTGAGAGGCGCGTTTTTTTAAATGTGGTATCTAGGTTAGATCTAATTAACGATTATTTATTTACTGACGCCTTCTCTTTCGTTTCGATGTCATAGATGGTCCAGCATCTCAGGCATGTACAGCTTCCTGCAAGTGTGTTTCATTATCTCCCAAGGTTTCTTCTTCTACCTCCTGGGACAGTAATTTCGTAACATGCAGGTCGTTATTCTCGTCGTCTTTTTTTTTTCTCCAAAGTCAACAAAAATCTCTGCACTGTTTTCATACGCGTCTCCATTACAGCATGTGCAGATATCGGAACATTTCAACCCTGTTTTCCTGCACCCACAGGCTCTACCGCACCATTTTTTGCACTTGCCGGAGATTAATTTCAGAAGTGTTTCGGGTGCTGGATCTTTTGTTGTTTTCACTGGAATGAGCCCAGTCTTGCTTCTTTCCCAGCCCCATTGCTCTGTATCCTCGTGTACATCATACCAAGCCCGAAGTTGGTGGTAGGTCCGAAGGCAATGTTGCGGCGCAGCTTCTCTTGTAGGGGATAAGGAAGCAAGATTGAATTTTCTTTTCGTTACTGATCTCGCGAAATGCAGACAGCGATAAAAAAAAAGCTTTCCCCTGCAGCAGCAATGACTTCAGGATTTGCGTTTCTGTCTTCGAAAGCTTGCATAGTTCGGCTAAATATTCGTTCTTTTCAAGTGTTCCTATAAACTTGACTTCCCCTACACTGAAAACAAAAGAAGTACTGTCACAACCACTATACGCAGGCAAGAACAATATGTTGCCCATCGCTATTTCTCCACAATGTAGACTTCGAAGAGAGTAAATTTTTAAAACAATTTTGCCTCTGCCTGGTTTGCGAAGGAAACATTTTGATAAGATCTCGCCAGTGCTGTTAGTAAGACGAGAAGATATATATATCTTCTCCCACTAAGAATACCGACGCAAACCATGACATAATTATCTGTGTTAACGACCAGTGTGTCAGCATCTTCTGTAGTCTCATCCAATGTGAAATTAGAATTCTCAAATCTTTTTTTTAGCTTCGGAATCAAGCGATTTTTATTTGTTTCGTTGGAGAGAAGCTTTTCTTGCGAAACAGTTGGAACCATCGACTCGTCAAAACGTACTTTTGATAGCTGTGTTAGTGAGATACCTGTCAAAAACAATGATAGTGTTAAAACCGTAACGCATTTGCACGCACTGAATGTAGTTTGTGTAGATCGATGAAAACGATTCGTTTCGATGCGATATGGCTCTGTGTAGCAGATATCCACCATCTATGACAGAAATTCTGTTTCCGATTTCGGTATCGTCTGTGTATAGTCAAGATTTTGTGCCCGAGCGCATTCCCTATTCGCTAAAAAGAGCTAAAGGAAATGGGGCAAGTTCGAATTGAAGATATTTCTGCAGCTCTTCGTCTGAATGCTTAGCAACACCATTCTTTGATACAATAGTAGCTGATCAATAGAAATGGCAATGTCTTAAATGTGGATATTGCTGTTTATAACTGCAAGGGTAAGCACTTTACCTGGACGTTTGAACTTCACAGCGTCGTAGTAGCAGCCAATCATGTTGGAAATCGCTAGATTACCAATTTCACGAGTGTTGTGTAAGTTGATCCTTTCATCTCCAACAACACCAGTGCTCATAGATAACAATTCTTCGATTCTCTGGAAAGGAGGGTGTGAAGAGAACCAAGTATTAAGTTTCTTTAAATCTTTTTCGTCCCGGCTTATGCAAGAACCCCTCATGTTTATGTGCTGCTCTGTTGTTGTCATGGATATTCCACAATTTTTTTTCAATTTCATCGCAAAAGTTATGCATATATATACATACCCTTCCCAATGTCCACATAGTGAGAACACTTAAGGACATGATCTCTCATTAATTTCAAATAATGGCAAATAACTCGAATATTTTTAACAAAATGCTTTGAAAAAAGAATTTGAAACTGTGTGCAGTCATACGGTACACAACTTTGCCAGAGCGTTTTAGAAGATAATGTACCGTTTGCTAGCAAACAATTTTGCTTCATTTTCGCTTATTTTGAAGAAAAAAAAAGTGTCATTTCAGAGGCAAAAATCTAAAAATCCGTGTGGTGTAATGCAACAGAAAAGTGTAGATACACACGATGATATATGTGTTAAAACTGCCAGAATGAATTTTTGATACATGTATTAATTTACGTTAAAAATATTTTCGAAACTACTGCAAAACTAAAGAGCGAGGCCTTAACCCACGTCCACGAGTAAGACCATCAATATTTTTCATTGACCTCATTATCGTCTGTTCGATGGTCATGTCAGAACAAATGCCTGACCAGAACTTGTTGGAACGCCCGATAGTAAAACATAATTTTTTCATGAACTTTTCGTACTCAAGAAGAATCATTTTGTCTGCCAAGCTCAGCACATCTTGCAAATATATGTGGCAAGTGTTTGCATAGAACAAATGACCACCGGCATGGAAATACGGGAGCATGTTTTGAACCGCATCCAAATGAAATTTCTAGCAACCCATTCGTTCTGCCTTGACGATCTTTTTAACCAAAGTTACCATACGGAAGAACTGCACTCAGAGTTTTGCTATGGGTGCATTCTTCTCAAGTTCCGTAAGTTTTCGTTTAAATTTTCCTGCGACAGTTTGGTAGCAACACTGCTCTTCGACCGAGAGAATGACTGATCTATTCATATTGTGAAGTATGAGTTCCATGTTGTGACGATCGTCATTTGTGAAATCGCTTGTTTGAAGAACAATTGTTGCTAGAGCTAGATGGCATAAGTAGAGACATGCAAAATTCGCGTTATTTTCTGACAGCTGATTAGACTCCAAATGACTATAGGCTCGTTCGACGTCTCCCGCTGGCCGATATTGTCAAGACTTTGCCGCGGAGAATGCTTACACGGTAGGGATGCCAATCTCTGTAAAGACGTAACACACGTAAATGACAGCACATTAACTTCGTGACCAATTAAATTGCAGGTTATGCTCTGTTATGTACAGGAATGTGAAGTTTAGTCTGCTACTAACTGATAACGCAAATTTTTCATGTCTCTAGACATAAGATATGAGCTCTATTGCCGCGAGCACATGTAGGCCCTATTAACATCTTGTCCACTGAATTTTTGGCGTAAATCGGTATAATACAATTTCATGTTTCGTTCCCTACTTAACGCTGTAACATCATGCCCTTGATACATGGGCAACCACCGCTAGAATTTTAAATTTATAGTTTACGACGAAGCAAAGACGGCCAGTTAAGCTAGTGAAATACAGTACAACATTCCTGTAAATACCCTCGATTTGTGATACTGGTATGAGAAAAAACGGTAATACGTATTGCATACTTAGTATTCGATAAAAATGATATCGATTGCTCGAATTTTATACATTTGCTGAGCTTAGCACCGCGTTAGCTTGTGAACTATTTGTCTCATTGAAAAATATTTTGTACGAATATTACAGGAATTTTAATTCCCTATAATTTATGTCATACCTATTTTGGACGTAGATGGCGTTAGTGAGAAGACATTCGTGAAAAACTGGTTTTCGGCAAAAAAATTTCAATATGGCGGCGCGAGCAGCAGTCGCTCGGGGTCGCAAACTTGGGATATGAATTAGGACAGGTAACTGTACTAATCCACCTAATAAGCGCTTTCCTTAACCTTTTGTAGCGAAAGCCTCTTCTTATGTCTTGAATAACTAGAGTACTGAGCTACATAACTGCATAAGTGCAGTGTTTTGGTACGTTTATTGTTGGCCGTGTGATGCTGCTTATATCGAGTACCGATTGCGATCTCATCAGAAATAAATTAATTGACATACATTCAGTAACTAGAGCCAGTGTTTTTTGGTGAAAAGAATTTGCGCCAACTTATTTCAATGCCTAACGTGCGTACATGCAGCTCTGCTTCACAGTTATCGGAAGCTTGCCTTTCTACAGTGGAGTTGCTTATTTGACTGCGTCGATGAGAATATGGTTACTGCGGCAACACACTTCTGTGATTTGCGGGTAGTAGGATCACAAGACGCCGAGAGTTAGAAACATTAGATATAGCTAGAGACACTGGTAAATCGCGGGAAAAGTTGATTGTTTGCTAGACTCCAACTGTGTTCCTCTTCAACAAACCCAATTAGAACTGTGCAGTTTTTACACAGAACGTGTGTGGTTTGCCAGAAAACTATTCACACGTGTCACGATTGAGATACTACAGTTTATTGGGGGCTATGTTAAATATTTTTGCGATTTTCCAGTGTCTCTAGATATCACTAGAGACTGCTAATCTTCGCGAAAAAAGTTTTGCCCCACTTTGTTTCAGTGCAGTTCTGCTTCGAGGTTATTGGGCAGCGTGCCTTTATGAAGCGTCTACAGTCATTTCACTGAACCAATCACAGTAAGGTTACAGCAACATTACACGTCTATGGTTTGCGGGTAGAACCACACTACTCGTGACAGTCACAGCGTCAAATCAGTGATCGTGAAGCAGAGCTGCATATGTGAACGAAAAGCACTGCAATATGTTAGGCCAAAATTATTTTCACAAAAAATCAGTGTCACTATCAATAACGAGAACTTTTGGTTACTACAAACTGTAGCGACTATTCTGTAAATTGATTTTTATTCTGACGTACTCAGAAGTTCCATAAGCCTTTAACGTGCAATTTGGTAACAGGCCTACGTAGAAATCCAACATGCATGCTCGCACATTGTTATTAGGCACTGTAAGCCACCACTCTGAACTTAGTTGAATAAAAATGTGTACTTTTACGGATAACGTATAGGGCATTGTATTAGAATGTGTCCATATTAACAGTGGTGGATATTGAACGTGTGAACATTCTGTCTCTCTTTTTCTTGTTTCGTTTTTTAAGCCATCTAAGAAATCCAACTCTTGCGCTTGGAATTGAGTTTTATTCAGGCCTAACAGTGTGCTTGTGTTGTTCCGTCCCTCTCATTTGGTCATATGTTTCTTCCGTGGCGATTCGTCCTGGAACCTTGTTTTCTTAACCTTACTCATGAAAGTCGTTTTACGTTCCTCTCAGTTACTATAAGTCTTTGCAGTCCTCCATCACCTATTAAGACTAGGTCTTACTCATTTGCCAGTATGCGAGTAGCAGGTTGATCAATCTGGCATGATGATATGACACGTTTCGGAGAAGTGTCTATAAAATGTTAGACGTCTCTCCTTGTCTCTGTACGCGATTTTCTCATGATACTTGCATTTAAATTTTACATTATTGTGTAAGCACCATTTTTAACCCCCGACGCAAAAAGAGGGGTGTTACAAGTTTGACGAGCCTGTATCAGTGTATCTGTGTATCTGTCTGTGACATTATAGCTCCTAAACGAATGGACCTATTTGATGCGGTTTTTTTTTTGTTTGAAAGTTGACTTGATCGAGAGTGTTCTTATGTTCTTAGCTATTCTTCAAGGAAATATGTTCAGCCATTTAAAGATCATAAGCTGGTTTTTATTTTCCTTGACTGAATCTGAGCAATTCTACAGGTCTGATCTATTTTAAATTTAGTATCCTGTGAGTCGGGGATTTTTAAAATTTTTGATTTAAGTCTTAACTTGTGGCTTGAGTACTCAACAGCTCACTGTAGTTGCAGCCACATCAACGGCTTTTTTTTTTTTGTTTCTTTATTTTCAAGGATCTCCATACTGCTGCCAATCAACTATTCATAGCAATCAGCTCCGCTTACGGGATGGCACTGGACATTTTCGCTCTGATCTTCATTGCAGTTGCCACGTCTTTCTTTTTCATTTTTGAAGGTAAAATAATATTTGTTATCTACAATACTATAAATTATTGTTAATTTATGACTACGTCATTACCGCTCAGTTCGTAGTGTTTTAAATCATACCTGCTCTAAATAACATTCCGTATATTCACAGTCGTTTAAAATGTAGTTTTTTTTAAACTACCGCTGCGGTCACGCTAGCTGCAGAACTACTTCACTCGAACATGTTCAGTTTTATGGATGTTACACGAGCTACGAACTAGTTCAGATCGCAGTCTCTTCTCGTTCGAAGTAAACTAGTTTCATATGTATAGTTTCGAACGACATATCTTCGGTGCTTCTCTCCTATTGGCTGCTTGGAGTAACGATGTGTAACAAATATGTCTACTTTTTAGTCTGACATTATACTCTCGTTAAATCATATTAACTTTTAGGTGTAAAATATTTGTACCCAATTTACACACAGCAGCAGCAATGCAGTTAGATGCATTGTGATAGTTAAAAAGTCATGACTCTTGAGTGCAGACGTGATAAAAACTAAACATGGTTCATTTAAGGTTACATGCTTGTTGTGGTGAGAAAGTTCATTTAGTTTATTCTGTTAAATCGTGTGACCTCGCAAACATGTTTGTTGTAAACACGATGAATCATGTCTGCCGAATGTATTTAACTGAACAGATTTAAGACCACTAGTGTGACTAAGGCCAAACTGCCTTTCTTGTAAACATGGTTGCTTGTTAAGGACATTGGATCCGTAAAAATTCCAAATTTTATATTTGTGCCAAACACTGTTCAACTTTTACACATCAGATGACATGTCATTGCACCAAAAAAAAAATAGGTCTCATAGTTTTAGCATAATCACCTATCAAAGTCACACAACTGTGTGACGTGTTTTCTGGTGTGCAAAAGTTGAACAGTGTTTGGCTCAAATATTTTTAAAAAATGAAATTTTATGGGTTAAACGCCATTAAATATATTTAAATGGAGAACTTTATCAATTTTATTCGCAGAAGAATGCATTGCTGGAAAGAGCAAAGGATGCAGTCCTCTTATGTTGGGCACGAACCATTTCGTTGCTTGTCTGCCAGCTAATCCTAACAATGTTTCACAAGTAAGCAGTGGTGTGTGGTTAGGATGTTGCAAGGAAAGCCGTATTTAATATCAACTGTACCAGTTTTCTTCCACGTAGACTCGGCAGCCTCTCAGATGTAGCTGTACTGTCCCCGTCCCCGCGCCAGCTCTGAGTCCTTGGCGGTTATGCATTTTTTGTCCGTAAAGATATCGAGGCCGATAGCGTTTCGACGCATATAGTAGCCAAATTAACGTCGTAAGTTAAGGCGTGTTTGCTACTGTGTTACAGTTGCGTACATGATTTTAAGGACGAGAAACACATGCATGCCAGGGACTCAGAGCAGGCGCGTGGGCAGTAAAGTTGGCTTCAAAACACAGCTAGCTTATGAGTGATTGTAAAACGTTATATTTGACCTGGCTCAGAAATAGTTAAAAAGGGGAGGAGTGGTTTACTGAAAATTTTAATTGTTTAAAAAAAACCTTATATTTGTATAAGATAATGGTTTGTTTTGTATACATGCATTAAGACTATTTTTACTGTAATTATAAAAGTTTAGATTTCATAGTTTTCGTATAATGGCACGGCCAAGTCCAAATTGGCATAATACGGCTTTATACTAGAAAGTAATGCAAATTAACTTACCGAAATGAAACCATACACGCTGAAGAGTAGTATCACTGAATTGGCACGGCTAAGAAATGCATAAAAACAGAATTTTTTGTACTTCTAAATAATTTCGTAAAATTAGCAATTTATTATTTAGGATTGAGTATTTTCTTTGAAGCCACAAAAAAATAATGTGGTTTGCTTGCACGTCTTGTTGTAGACCGTGACGTTGTTCTTAACTGTAAATCACTCCATTTCGGTAGCTTGAGTTTGTTTTCCTTTCTAGTATAAAACTGTTATGTGCAGATTTTGGCTCTAACATGCCGTTACAAATACAAAAACAATGAAAATTCAGAATTCTTATTGCCTTTAAAAAGAGTCAGAATTAATATCTACAAAACAAACCATGTCTCGTACAAATATAAGAATTATTAAAACAATTGAAAATTGTCGGTGAACTCTCCCTCTTAAGGGACCTCCCTAGATAGGCTGATTTTGTGTGTGTGAGGCAGGAGCGGTAAGAGTGTCACTAACCGACGTGTGTAATACATTATCGCATCCCCGCGCAAGCCAATCAGCTGGCGTGCAGTCCTTTACTACTATCCTTTTTCGTATTGGACTTTAAGTGGTGACCACATAATTTTATTTGTGTGCAGCTTAGTTCAAAGTCTAACGCTTTTTTTTCTATAGTTATATTATTTTCTAATCTAGTTGTTATTTTTCAATAAACGGCACTCTAGAGAACGCAATTTTGGCTATTTCTAGGGGCCAAAAATTGATGTTTCAAATAAACATGACGATTTTTTAAAACTATGACGACGCAGTTTGAAGTGGGTGTTCTTTTCGTAGATATACAAATATTGTTTTACGTTAAAAACAAGAAGAAGAGAGACAGAATGTTCACACATTCAATATCCAAACTCTTAGCCACTGTTATAATGGACACATTCTAATACAATGCCCTATACGTTATCCGTAAAAGTACACATTTTCATAGCGTTAGTTTTATAGATGTTAGTTTTGACTAAATTTTCCACTTGTGAAACTTTACCAGCTCTCATAGTCTTCCCATAGCGGCATATCAAAGTCAAAATTTGCAAGTTCCAGGAACATGCTTATAACAAAAACCAACTGACTTAATCGAACGAAAGAATTTACGCTGAAATTAGGTAGTATGGACCATATGCTATAATATTTAAAACCCAACATTTAAGTCCCTTTGTATTTTTTTTAAATGGCCATATACGAAGAAAAGTATCGTAATGTTTATAATTTTTTTAAAAATACAAAGGAATTACATTGTGTGATTTTAAATCTTTTAGCACTTAACCCATATTATCTAATTTCAGTGTAAATTATTTCATTCGCGTAAGTCAGTTAGTTTTTGTTATTAGCATGTTCCCGTAACTTGCAAATTTTGACTTTGACATGCCACTGTGGGAAGACTATGAGAGCTAAAAAAAAATGTTACAAAAGAAAAATGTAGTCACACGTATCGTCTATAAAATGAACATTACGTCAAGCAAACATAAAATTATTATTTTTTTTTTTTTTTTTGCCACGTGAACGCCCTTAAATTGATCCTGCCGCGTTCCACTGGTACTGCAGCGTAGTACGTAGTGCGAACACCAGCTTACACTGTTTACCACTCGTCACTGTGCGCGCGAGACTTTTCATTTTGTGATGTAGAAATAAATGACGGGAAATAAAAACGTTCATGAAGGTTCATGCAGGACTTAGGGTCTTGAACGTTATGTAACGTTTGTTTCTGACGGCGTACAGGAAGTGAAGCTGGCAAGGTCGGCCTGGCTATAACTCAACTGCTCGGCCTCGTGCCGATAACAGTGGTGGGTGTCTGCCAAGCCTCCGAGGTGGAGGCTACCATGACGTCCGTTGACCGCATCTTGGAGTACACCAGCCTGGAGCAGGAAGAGTCGCCCAGCACCTCAGACACTGGTATAGCCCGTCTCGTGTAAGAATTACACTTTCTGACAGCCGTGTTTGCATTTCTTTTTACAGTTGTGGCCATGGAAGAAGCTGTGTTTTCCTCTGCCACGAGTTATTTTTGAACAAACACACTTAACTACTTTCAAACAGAGCAATACATCAAAATTAAAAGTATATTTTTTATAAAAAATTTGTACACATCATAGGTCTTTAAAACTGTCAAAAACCGTAATTCTTATATGAGACAGACTATAGTAAACATACATACAGGGCAAACCTAACCTACTTCGTGGTACTCCTTAAGGATGTTCAAGTCGCAGAAATGCATAATTTTATATTTGCACGACATAGTGTTCGTTTTACAGACATTACTTGTGACTACATTTCCCACTTGTAAAAATGTTTAACGCTCACAGTTTTTCCACAGCAGTATTGCTAAGTCAGAATTCGCAAGTTATGCGAACATAGTATTAACAAAAACCATGTGTCTTACTTGAATAAAATAATTTACAATAAAATCAGATATTGTGGGCAATATGCTAAAATATACATAAAAAAAACACAACAGTACTTTCGTATTTTTTAAAAATTGCCATCAATGTAATAAATTGTAATCGTTTTCAGAATTTTTTTTATGTACAAAGGAATGTCATTGTGCGTTATTTAATATTTTAGCATATTGCAAATAATATATAATTTCAGTGTGAATTATTTCATTCGAGTAAGAAACTTGGTTTTTGTTATTGCCATGTTCCCGTAACTTGCAAACTATAGGAAAAAAGTATGACAGTTAAAATGTTTGCAGGTGGAAAATGTAAAAATTTTACAAGTGGAAAATGTCGTCACAAGTGACATCCTTAAAGCGATCACTATGTCGTGCAAATATAAAATGACGAATTTTTGCCTCGTGAACACTCTTAAGGCGCCTGCCTACTGGCCGTATGTTTGTGTGTGTGAGGCACGGCGCCAAAGGCCATGTTGACCGGCTCATCTGGTGCGGTATCGCCTCTACCGCAATATACTTAAACTGCGTGCAGTGGTATCGTAGATCACTCGTACGAATGACACTTTCAGTGGTGATCCTATCTTTTATAGATGAATAGTTTTAAGCAAAGTCAATTGCATTTTTTAACCATTTTGGGAAGTTCCAAAATTATTTTCGACTTGGTGCTTTGAAACCACCCTTCCGTCGTCGTTTGAAGTTTTTTTTCGTACATTGACACAATAGGAATATGAAATAGTTTCGTGAAAATCGTATTTACGAATACGTTGCAAAGTAATTGAAGCGCATGATAGACGAGACGGTAAACCACATTGTGGACTTCGCAGAATTGTAAGGATCAGTACTCAGAGCTCACCAGATTACCAACAGAGAACAGGCATATATAGTTTCGGCAATTAGTGACAAACGTACCAAATATAAGTACTGAAGACCGAAGCCTTAGTATCGTGAAGTAAAGTACATTTACCCTATAGAATGTTTATATTGTCGCCCGAAAATTTAGTTTGGGAAACCTGCCTTCGAAACCAATCTCTGGGCATAGTGCTTAAACCACAATGCATAAATTATGTTTAGAAGATATATTTCGCTAATGAGAGAATGCTGAAAATTTCACGAGTCAATAGATTAACAAGATAAATTTTAAAACCATTTTTAGGATAAGAATTGAAAAGTAAGAAAAATCATGCACATCAGTTTTTTTAATTTACATATAAAAATTTACTGGCATAGGCCTTTTATAATATAATATTTACCAACTTTCGTTATAATTTAAGTATAGAGAGTCATTAATTCTTTACGGTTTAGCCTTAAAAAAGTCGTTTACAAAATATGAATGATGATGTTGTCTTATATATATCGCTTGTGTTTTCAACATATTATATTATTATTAATCACTGTAGCACTCGCTACGCCGAAACCACAGTGTCACTATTTATACTGCACGCGAAACGTAAATTTCGCCACGTAACTTTAATTACGCACTCAGATTTTCCTCAGCAACGAAACATGACTTTCGAGCTTTTACACCGCACTCAAACATCAGTTTCCGAAACTGGATTTTCGGGTGACTATAAAATCATATTGACGGTTGCATCTGTATGACGTGTTGTCCAAGAATGTTCAACCTGTCTTCCGATCAGAAACATACCTCCGCTATGATTGCGTATAAAGTCAGTAGCCTTTAATTTTCATTTCACGGTTAAATTGCAGATATCAGACATTCGGTAGCCTTTAATTTACAACCTCTACTAATTATCTTCCCTCAAACCGACAGGACGCTAAAATAAGTACATGTGTGGGGAAGAAAAAAAATTTGGGGTTGTTTCTCTTTCTGAAAAAATCGTTCATGATAACAAAGAAAACAAAAAAGTAAATACATTTAGGAGAGAAGAAATTTTTAAGAACCTTTTATTTTACTCGTGGTAAGAATAATTTTTTCCACGTAATAATTACCTTTGAATAACTACAAAATTTACCATTTTAATTAACACACTTCAAAAAAAATTCTTACCATTCTAAACTCATATTAGTGGTTCATTTTTATAGAAAACAAATAATCTACCACCATACCATTTATTGAGGCCGATTTTTTTTTTTGCGTGTAAATCTACAATCCTCAAATGCCAACTAGCCCTGAAGACTTATACACCCAAGATCACTGATGACAAATAAACATTTGAGATTCTGCTCGATGAAATTGTAGTTCAATTAATTAGTATACGTATGGTGCCTCGATTGAATAAATCGCTCTCAAAAGTGTGCTTTCACCGCTCGTTTAACTAAATGTTTCTCAGCACACAAATTTCCAAGAGAAATATGTCCGCAGTAAGTTACGTACTAATACTTTCAGTTATTGCTGAACCGTGCGTGGTCGTCTGTGCTTGCATGACTTAATTCGGGTTAACAACATGTTTTCTTCAGCTGTCTCCGAATATATTACCATGACATTTAAGGAAATTCGCACAGAATCCTCGCCGTCATGACTTTAAGGTTGTGATCACTTCTAAATACAGTTTATGAAAAAAACATTATTAAAGTAATTTAGGCGAGAGGGTTTTACGACCCTTTAGCAACGAGGTCTTGAGAGCCAATAAGAGGAATTGAGGTGAAGGGGCAGCGTAACATCCATGTCGGAGCTAGGTTCCGAACCAACGACCTCTCGAACTGTAAGGACTAAAGGACTACGCTACGGAGGCAGGCTATTTAAGTAATTAATCCGTTTCAATTGCAGGTCTAGTAACATTATCTCTATTTATCAACAATCATTTGACAGTCACAAATTTATCCAATTTTAATGTCTTAGAATAATTTTCTTACATCATGGCATATAAAAAAGTGGCCGTTATTTTTTGGGGGAAAAACAACGTTCATCACAGATGATATCTTAATTGTTAATTATGTAAATATTTATATTTTGCGCGAAACTATATTTGACTGATTTTGTGATTGTAATACGCGATAAAATAATTTGAATGAGAATATTTGGAAACATAATTTTCTTAATATGTTATTTATTACAATTACAAATCATCTGTGTAAAATAACGAAGTATGAAATTCTTTCGCGTAAATGCTATATTATTTAAAATACCATTTTAGGTTTTGCAGTACATGGTGCATTTCATTTAACAAACTTGTTTAAATGTGAACTTAGGTGTATATTATTCGTGACAGTACTTCTTGTGTCTTTTATATTAACTGACACATCTAGGTCCACTCCCCCTCCCCGCCCCCTAAAAATATATAAGTGCGAAAATAGCATCGTAAAGTGTTATTTTGATCACGCATTCAGTCACTCATTTTATTTAAAGTTGTGTTACAACGTGAGAAAAAGTTTAGTAAGAGTTAGATTTATGAGGTGAGTTTTTTCTGCAAGCAGTTATTTTAGTATCTTGTTTCTCAGGTCAATTAATATTCACGGCAGACTGGGTTAGGCATGAAGAATACCTTGGTTTTCTTGGCATGCGTAAGTCTTGTTGAGGTAAACGTGGAAATAATAAGGTGATAATATTGTAACTACTAGAGAAAATTGGAACATACACTGTAAGCAATAGTGTACAGGAGTTACGAGGTAAGCTCTATTGCTGTATACTTTCTCAACTACGCCAGCGTCTCAAACGTACTTGCACAGCAAACGTTGTATATGCCTCGAAGCTAGCTCGTGTGTGGTCACATAGTGTATCAAAATAGCTCGACAGACGCGATGCACACAAAACATTTCTCGTAATTGGAATTACTATTTCCACTACATCGCGGCAAATTCTATTTTAAAAAATTATTACATGTTAATAGTTCCTCGCCACTACCTGCTAATCTCTACTACGAACGTCATTTATATTTACATATTTTCTAATTATTCTTCATTTATTTGTAATATTGTAAATACCCACTGGCCATCCAAAATGTGAAAATAAAGTCACAATTACAGGTTTGCTTTAAAAAGGCTGTGCTTTGCTTACAATAACAAACAAAAATTTTATATAAAATAAATTGAAGCAATTTACTCTCAATTCATCAGTCTCTCCAACATTCGGGCCTGAAATTAAATTCCATTTTTCAGCTTTGTCGCATCCGCGACGCTGATATAATATAAATATGTTCTATTAGGAGTTATCTTCACGTTCGTCATTTTCGTCTCACTGACGTCACGAAAGCCTCGACGCTGATTGGCTGACAAGTTACATTATTTGCGTCGTGCACTTCGCGTCGCGTATGTCGCGCTATTGTGATTATAGTATGACAAAATACTTGACCTGGCTCAGAGATACTTATCTGCTGCGCGTATTGGGACTGAACAGTGTGAGCAAACACAAGCTTACCTTGCAACCGCCACTTATCGTTACAAGAAACGTTTTTTTTTTTTTTTTTCATTACAGAAACAGCAAAATTTAAATTATGCAGCACACATGCAGTATGTAAAAGAAAACAATTTAACATTGTCAGTTTTCTACGTTCTAATGTCCTTATGTAACTGTGGTTGTCGAAGGATTATTAGATGTTAGTTCTTTTGCATTCGAATTGAACCGGACGACTATTTACAAACGATGCACGAAACAACTTAATCCCGTATTAAAGTGTTTAAATGTTCTATCAAAGCGATGGCACAAAACCAAACAACCAGGCCATTATGTCCATCTTGATGACACTGTCTTTAGTCTGAGTCGTACTGACCATTAATACAAATGTTATAAGGCACGCGCTAGTCTTTACTGCTGAGTTATAACGGTAAGGATAACGTTCTTTGTCTGCGTTTCAGGAGGCATCAACGTTAAACGGTGGCCTGACAAAGGAGGGATCGAGTTCAGAAACGTGTACTTGAAGTATACGGAAAGCAGCCCGCAGTACGCTCTCAAGAGATTCTGCCTTGAAATTCTTCCTAAAGAAAAGGTATATTGTCATTACTTGTGACATTACTTACTACTGTAATTAGAGCCAGTGATTTTTGGTGAAAATAAATTTGCAATAAAGAAATTTGCAACAACTTGTTTCAACGCCGTACATGCACATCTTCAGCTGTGCTTCGTGGTAATCGGCAGTGTGTATTTGTGATGAGGCGTCACTCATTCGACTGTGCCAGACTAAGGTTACACTGCAAACATTGTTTGTAAATTTGCCACACGTACGTACAGGAGTGCTAAGAAAGTAGGTGTGGTATAATTGTTTCCCAGACATCCATGGTAGCATTCCTAAACACTTTTCTTTTGTAAAACACTCAAATGTATTCTAAAGTTACCACACTGGTAACAACTGTAAAAGTTTGCAAATTTACAAGGCGGAAGTATGGTAACTGTCCCATACTGCGTTTACGTTAGTTACTTCCTAAACATTTTAGTAAGTTTTTTACAGTATAGTGATACATGACGGGTAGAACCCCCGAGACACATGGGGCCGATGTTAACCTCTTTCGAATAACAACCAACTGCTATCCCTATAGAGAAAGCATCGATGAGCGATTGGTTGTCATTCGAAAGAGGTATATAGATACGGCCCTGAGAGTTAAAACATCCAATCGCCGACTATGAAGTAGAACTGCAGATGTGCACAGAAGACAATTATACAAGTTGCTGCAAAATAATTTTAACCAATCGTAAGTGGTTACATCTATAATTACTTCTGTGTCAGAGATTAAACAGTAAGGGACATAGATTTATCGCGAGAAAAGTTTACTATTGGCTCTAGGCTTCAATATAACACGTCAATGTCTGACGTTCTTCGTTCGTTATTGGTGAGTTCCAATCTGACTGGGCCAATGATAACTCTGGTGTGACGCTACTGAATATTTGTGCACATTACAATCCTATAATCGTGTAGGACACAGGCCGCTATACTCTTTTGCAAAATACGGTGGCAATAAATATCCTTGCTATTTTTCTGTACGTAAACAGAATGTTCACAAAATCACCGACAAACTCCAGCAGGTGATTCCTTGTGAAAAATAAAGCAGGAAATATACAATATACAAGTCATTTTGTACGTAACCGTAATATTAAGGGAGTAATTCGCCTTTGAAAATAAAACTTTAAAACTTTGATTTCCCCACAAACCGAACACTGTTCGACGTAAAGTGACAAAACTCCCGATATTAGCCTACTTCATGACAATACGGCCGACAAACCAACAGTAAACACCAGTTGATACATTCAACCCTTACGAAAGTGGCCAACATTTTTATCGTAAGGATAACTCAACAGTTAAAAGTGAATTAATTATTGGAGAAATATGAACATAGTAATAAAAAAATGTCCTCTTGTAGCGACTGTCTTGGATGTATAGTTTTCATGCAAAACGCACGTCAAGTTTTAGCGTGATGAAACAGAGCCTAGCGTGTAGGCAATACTGCCTACACGAGTGTCTGGTTTACTCCACAGCGCCACACAGATGACTGCGTACATTCACTGTCGATATCACGTACTGTAGTTTAATGGAATGCGTTATATTGGTGTGTAAAGTAATGTTCGAAATTTTCCTCTTATTTGTGAGTCAGCTGGGATAGCGAGTATAACATTTTATTATAAACTGGTCGAGGCCTCTGTCGTCGAAGTTGGCAATACTCAGCTCAGATTTTTCCAGAAGGGCGGAGTTGAATGTTCGCTAGCAGCCCAACATGACCCGAATTCGCGGCTCGGCCAGTGCGTGATCACTCCCCTCCTCCCTCTCTTGCTCATTCACCAAACCACGGAGGCCGTCGCGGGCTAAATCAGTTGACATCTTACAGGCTTCTCGTTTGCCACCTGCAGGTCGAGCATGGTTCTTTTATTCGAAGCCGTCGTAACTCCGACGTGTCGGTAGAATGACGCTAGTGTCATGATGACTGCGCGAAAATGCGATCATGGATCGTCGTGTCATAACGCTTCCGTCAGAATTATTGCGTCAAATGAACGACGGTTCCAAAAAGGAATATATGTAGAGGTTGGTACGAAATTTGCAGTAGCGACGTGTTATTTTTGTGTGTTGGAGAATCTGCTTTTAGGTTTCAGCCAATAGAAAACCTCTATGAACAAAAATATTATACAGCTGTAACGAGAATGACGTTATTTGCACTTAACCTGTACTTTTATTTACAAGTGACACAATTAACGTGTATTTTTATTCACAGGTGACACTTTAATTTACTAACCGTGTGAACAGAACTTGAAAAATCTGTGGTCAAGTGCTAATATTCTGTGGCAGTTGTGTGGGGTTTGCTTAAATATTAATTTCATGAGTCAGTGTAAACGTCGCTATAGTAGTGGTGTTGCTGTCGTAATAGAAATATCAGTACTTGACCGTAGTTTTTTTTATATCTTCATTTGGATGTTTATATGAGCAATGTAAAATATAACATGGCAAATAAAGTTCAACATATTTTTTAACATTTCAACGTGTAGCTTATTTTTGAAGTATACATATGATTTACAGTGACAAATTTATTTTCTGTCAGAACATTTATAATAAACTAGCAGTCTCCCGCGGCTTTGCTCGCGAGTATTATTCGTAACTGATTATATTTACTTTAATATAAAAACCTCTTTGTACACAAGGTTGGTACTTCAGTCATCAAGTGTTAGAATGTTCAAACGGCTAGTTAAACTAATTCTGCAGCAGGATAAGTAGCTATAGCTGTCCACGCGAAAAGCAGTCTTAAGTTTGTCCCTGCCACTAACAGTGACTTCGCACGGGTTTTATTTATAGCCCTGCCTATTTGACGTTGTGGGGTAATTACAGACACTTAAGGTAAGAGGTTAATCGAATGAGAAACATCTGTTTACCCTGTGCACAACCATTGGTGACGGTGCTCTCAATTATATATTTTCAAAATATTCACTTTAACTTTATTGACATTACAAAGTTTCAGAAGGTAAAGGTTTCGCGGAAACGTATTTGGTGCCCCAAACCTGAGATTAGTGAGATTATATATCGTCAGTTTACTGCCAAAAGTGACAAAGTCAAAATGAGATAAAATTATAAAAATGCTAGGAATATGTATATGTTGTTCATGAACAATTGCCCAAGTTTAAAGTCTATTCGACGTTTCGTACTGTTGTGTCACAGTATAGTAACATACCACATGTTTGTTAATATCTACAATTTAATACTGTTTTTAAACGAAATAGCATTTATGACTTAATCACTTTCGGCAGTATACCGACGATATGTCAGCTGATATTGTAGAGGAACCTAAGTGGAAAGCGAACTGCAATTTTACCCCTTTTAAAGACTACATGTAAATTGCACTAATTCGATCTGTCCTGTACTTTTTGTGTGTCAGAATTGAACGTTCGCACGCAGCTTTTAACGGAATTCGAGCCCAGAACCTCCCGGAATTTAGACCTGAGTGACAAACAACTGCGTCACGTAACGTCGAAATAATTCATGAAAATGAAATTTATTGAAAAAAAAAATTAAATATCAGTGTCCTGGGCCCATAGAGGTTGTACAACACCACGTCTCGATAGGTTACTGTAGTGAAACTCCTGTATAAGTTGTTTCTCGCTGCTCGTTCCTGCTTTTCGGATCGTCTGCCTTGATTATTGACCAACAAATTTGTACTCTTAATAATTACGTTTCTTATAAAGAAAAAAAATTACATACATATTTTTTAAAATATTTACGTAAGCATCACTCTGACGCGAACAACACCTCAATAACGCTACTGGTTAGATAGATATCGTGGGTTGATGGAAAACAAATTTTGTGCTTTTTCACCCTTTTGGGTGTCGAATTTCGAAATATTTTAAATTTACATCTTAGACATTTGTATAATTATCCAACTGAAGTGTAAATCACATCGCTAGCCCGTTCAGTCGAATCAAAATCGATCATTCACTAAAAAAACACATATCACCCCTGCACAGTATTGAGAAATCGAATTTCGAAAAACCTGAAAACCGTTTTGCGATAAATTCTGTAATAATCATCCTGAAGAAAAATTAATTGTATATATCGACAGGTTCGATAGGTATCGAGGATTTATCTCAAACACGTTTTAAGGTCTTTTCACCACTTAAGAGAGTAAATTTCGAAAAACCCTTGAATCACGTTTTAGAATACATTATTGGTATCTCGTGGATGTAAAAAACACAACATCAGCCCGCTGGGTTCATGATATATCGACGATTAATTGAAAACGCTTTTCACCACTTTTCACCCCTTTTCACGTCCTTAGGTGGCGAATTTCGAAAATTCCTGAAATTACTTTTTAGGTATTTGAGTAAGCATCAATCCTAAACAAAAATCACGTCGGTATATAAAAAACTATGGGATCGATATATATCGAATGTAAGTCGAAAACTCATATTACCTCATTTTTAACCAGTTTAGGGTCAAATTCGAAAAATATATTTTAAATAGTATTTGGGATATTTACAAAAGCACCAATTTAAAGCAAAGAGTACTTCGATATCTCGATTGATTCGATAGATATGGAAGGATAATCGAAAACACATTTCACGTATTTTCACCCCTTTAAATAATGAATTTCGAAACGATTTTGAGTCCTGTCATAGACATTTGTAAAAGTAACCAATTAAAGTTAAAATTACGACGATAGGCAATTGTGTTTCAAAGATAAAGACGATTCATTAAAAACACATTTTGCCCCTTTTTACTGCCTGGGGGTCGAATTTCAAAAAAACCTAAAACTAATTTTTGGGTATTTACGTAAGCAATATTTTGAAGTGAATATCAACTCTCTAT
>PNEQ01010805.1:43711-64237 GCA_003012365.1 Medauroidea extradentata
AAAGTAAAAATCACGATGATTGGCCGTCGGGTTCGAGCTCTATCGACGTTTCTTCGGAAACACATTTCACCCCTTTTCACCCCCTTAGAGGTCGAATTTCGAAAAATCCCTTCTTAGTGCTCGCCTACGACCTGAAGGGAACCTCCACAAAAAATTTCACGATTCTAGGTCCAGTGGTTTGGGCTGCAGTTTGATATGTCTGTCAGTCAGTCAGTCAGTCAGTCAGTCAGTCAATCAGTCAGCTATCATTTTTATATATATATAGATAACAGAAGACGATAATTACTATTCTCCAGCCAAAAAAAAATTTCCTTACATTTCAGGAAAATATATATTTTGTAGTCTCCTTTACCCTATACACGATATAAATTTAAAATTGGTTTCCCAATCTAGGAAAAAGACAACGCATGGACATAAATCACGTACTGCTCAAAATTACAAAACATTTTATAGTCTCCTGCGATATCTGTAATGTACAACGTTGTAGGTTAATTGCCAATACAAACGGTAGCAATGTTTTTAAAAGTTACTACGTTGCGTATAAACACTGGTTTCTCAGGATATTTTCAGCAGAGAATGATTTTGTCTCATGCGTTTTGTACTATAGATTCAAGCCATGAATATTAAAATACCGGAATTTTTTTCTACCGCACATCACTTTCATTCGGTTTGGTTATACAAACACGTTTAAATTACAGACAAAACACACGCGTACACTAACACAGCGCCAATAATTACCTATATAAACATCAGTTAAAACAATTTGTTTTTGTCTTCAAAAATATTCAATACAAACTATATTACTTATTTAGGTATTAGCGATCAGTATGGGCAAGATGTAGGTTATGGCTGTATTGTCAAGTTATAGGTTATGGTACGTGTACAGTAATTGAGCTTTAAGTTTGTCTTTGCACGTATTGTTTATACTGTGTGCAGGCTTTATATTAGTTAAAAATATGTTTTGTCACTTGAAACTGTGAATATGGCATTGTTTCTATCGATATTTATTTTAAATACGCACGTTGTCGGCTCATGACACGCCAAAATACCGCGTCATTGTATTGACGGTCGCGTCGTTCATCTGAAACGCTATGACGGGCAACAAACAGAACCATGCTCGCTTTTTTGACGAAACGTCTTTCCACTGACGCGTCGTTCTGACGACAGAGAGAAAACACTAAACCCACCTGTTGCCCTCTTCTGCTATACTCACGTGTTTTTGGCGATTTTAAATTCGGGTGTCGGCAATGGAAATTTCGAGACTTTGTGAGTTAGTTCAACTCTGGCCTATCTATAGTGTTGCGACACAGGGTTTTTTAGGACTTAATTGTTCAGAGCTTTTGACCAAGATGTCTGATGACAGCAGATGCATAGGCGAAAACCAGAAAGGGTCGTCCGTACTGGTCAACCCTGAGTAGCATAAGATATAAAAAGTTTGAAAGAATTGAATAATTTCAAATCATTGTGGTAGTCAAACCTTGTGTCTTTAGCTGGTTCATAACCTTTATACACATGAAATTCTCTCGGACCACTCACAAATGTAAACACTCGAATATCAGCAGATATCATGGCCTAGAGTTTTCCTTGTGTATACTCTCTTCTGCGGGATGGTGCTTCACCCTGATTCGACAACCATCCTTGTAGGAACATTAAAATAAAGACTTGCTGCGAGATTACTAGACTTTTGATTAGGTGTATATCAGAGAGCTGTAGCAGAGACAAGAGAGTTTTTGGCGGAAGACGTCTGATGTGAGTTGTGGCGATAGTGACGGGTTGTGAGAAGTATTCAAGAGTGTTCAGCGAGATTGTTTGCGGCAAGGAGTAGTGCGACGAGGGAGTTGGGGCTTCAAGAGGACCATTGGTTTGTTCCTTTTTAGGGCATTTTGTCCATCATTTGTGAGTGGTCAGAGAGACATTTCACATGCAGAAAACTTGTATAGAGGACTTAGATTTTACTATTAAATTTTATAACCTTTATGTACACAGTAGTTATCTGTTTTGTTTGACTTTTTCAATAGTGATTAATAATTAGTGGCATCCATACATTCCTTGGCGTAGATAGTTGGAAATAAATTAGGTTTGTTTCATTCATTTTCTTATATTTTAAGACCTCCATCTCTCAGTGTCTTGCCCCAACTTATAACCATACCCTCCTGTATCCTCTTGCTGCGTAATAACAATAATATTAATTAGATATTCGTTCTACGGTAAACAATGATTGTAAATTCATTATATTTTCTCCTCGCTGAGGACTGACTAACATTCCTAGAGTAAAAACTATTATTGTCTCGTAAATTGTACTCCTCTGAGCGTTGTACTGAAACACGAGTCTACTGAACCTAGTAGTAAATCCAAGCCTGTAACATATTAAGAAATTGTGATTTACTGCGGGAAACCCGGCTGTTTGCTAAGTTCCAACATACCTGCAGCATGTTGGTAGCTTTTTTTTTATGCCACTAGCTGTCCACTGTACGCGAAACTGTTATCTTATTTATTAAAAGCGTCAAAGGAAATTCTGCTAGTGTAATATTGATTGGTCTGTAGACAGTTATGTCGTGTCAAACAGTAATCATACACATATGTTACATGAAACTGCAACATCGGCAAGGGCACGTGGGAAAGAGAAATTATTACAATATTTGACCATCTCTAACAGGTAGAGACCTGGAATTTTACGAGTTCGACGACCTTCCGGCTAGACTTCACAGTCCTGAGTTTACTTTGTCCCCCGCTACTTGTTTTTTAGCAGCTGCTCAAGTGAGTGGCTACTTATACATTTATCTCGGACGTCAGTGAATTTTTCCATGTAGGTTCGCCATTGGTTCGCAGTTCTCAAGAATAAATTTCGTAAACAAAGGCCTAATTAAAAAAAGTAACCCACGTGCACATGAGTTGGAAATCAAACTTCTCCTGATTAAAATCCACCAAGGCAATCCGGATTCGATTCCCGGCTGGGTCGGTCCTCGGATTTTCACATGTGGGAGTCGGGATTTCTTGAGGCTCTCCTTTTCCCCCCGCCTCTTCATTCCGGTGCTGCTCCATACTCACCTCACGTCACCCCTCACCAACGCAAAGACCTAGGGGATGTTAAGGGCTGACCAAAATCTCTCCACTTCACTTCCTCAATTAAATACTCGAAAGTTCCAGGTCTCTACTAATACGAAATGCAGCAGTTGTAAGATAGCCTGTGTGTGTTTCAGATAGGCGTTGTGGGACGGACAGGGGCGGGAAAGTCGTCGCTTGTGGCGGCGTTGCTGAGGATGGCAGTGACGGAGGGCGCCGTGTTGGTCGACGGCGTCGACACGTCTAGACTGAGGCTGAGAGATCTGCGTAGGTCGGTGTCCGTCATACCTCAGGACCCAGTTCTCGTGTCCGGCACACTGCGCTCCAATCTCGATCCCGCCGCCGAGCTGCCCGATTACCGCCTGTGGGCCGCGCTCACCGAGGTACGTCCTTCACCCCAGCCATTGAAGAGATCTTGGTAAGCACTCAACATACACGTCCATAGCGAAGAGCATTGAACGGCGCCGGAATGAAGGGGCGGGGGAAACATGGGATCCCGGGAAGAACCTCTGATCAGCAGCATCGTCCTGTACGATTCCCACATGCGAAAATCTGGTGACCGACCCCGCCAAGAATCAAACTCGGATCGCCTAGGTGGAAGGCGAGTGCTCTAGCCTCTGAGCCAACCGAAATCACAAACAGTTCATCAGGAATTCTTAACACGAATCGAGGAAAATTTTCATCAATAAATCGACAAAAAATACCTCTACTTTTTGTATTAACTTTCATTAATGTATTAAGCTTAGATTTGTATACTAGCTCTATTAAATATACATTTAATCAGGATGGCAATTCTGTATTACTTTTAATTTCCTCTCATTTCAAGACCAAACCGTTTTGTGTTATAACTTTCCCCCAATAGTTCTTGAGCCAACATGATCACTATTGCTTGCGAGATTACTGTCCGTAGTTCAGTGGTAGCTTATAAGTAGTATGCTGCCTGTAGGTGGATATGAAGAGCATGTTCCCAGGATGCAACGGACTGGAGGCTGAGGTTGAAGACGGAGGTAGGAACTTCAGTGTAGGCCAGAAACAACTCATCTGTCTTGCTCGGGCGATCCTTAAGAAGAACAAAATTCTGGTACTGGATGAAGCCACTGCAAGTGTCGATTCTCGGTGCGTAACAAATATAATAACTATTAGTAAATTTTGTATCATTCATACAAATACTATATAATAACAGTAATTTAAACAGACAAAGAGGATTCAAATGATTTTGGCGAATAATATTGTGGGGCAAGCCAATTTAAAGTCGTTTGGCGATAAAAAGGTTCATATTTTTAAAAATATGTTTGGCAATACTTCTCAACCTAGACATTACTTCTGGTATCAAGTTGTTCAGTAAAAATTTTGTAAGCAATGTTTTATTTATTTATTTATTTTTTTTTTTTTGCCTATTGAAATTAGTGACACGTTGACAGGTTAAAAAAAAAAAAACGACAAAATTTGTGTTAAAATAAATACTATGCGAATGTCCAAACATTGTCTTCTACGGCGGCGTTAAGGTAAAATTTTCATGGTCTGTGTTGGCAGCACCGACTCGTTGATGCAGGAGACGATAAGCTCCAAGTTCGCCGACTGCACAGTTCTGACAGTGGCGCATCGTCTCAACACCATCATGGGCTGCGACAAGGTGCTGGTGATGGAGAACGGTTGGAAAGTGGTACGTGCACACTACAGGAAGGCATGCCAACCTCGGAATGCATACCACGCTAGTCTAACTTACTACATTTTGGTGAGACTTCACTGCAGGAAGTCCCTTCACCCTTTACCTATCCGTCGTTAGTACTCCGAGACCCAATCTAGGGTATTTGAAAGCTCCAAAAAATAATGCAATAATCTCGCCTAAGTATTAAGGTCGTTGGGTTCTTTCCAGCTCATTATTTGATATTTTATGGAATCCAGATCAGCAAGTAAACACAAAACAATATGAAATTTTCACACAGTAAAACTCATTTTAGTTCCATATTTTCTACATAATAAGCTGTTAAAGTCACGACTTTGACGTTTTTGTATAGTCATTATAACAATAATTAAAAAAAAACTTACCTTACTTAAATGGCGATAACGATGAAATACAAATACTACATAGGTCTACAAAGTTTCCTAAATGTACAGCACGAGATTTTTATGGCTACACAAAAACCTCAAATGTGTAACTTTGGCAACTAAATGTATACAAACTACTAACAAGAACTGTTTTATAGTCAGAAAATTTACATTTATAGTGGTTAGTTATGGAACAAAATTTAAATAAATAAATAAATATATATATATATATATATATATATATATATATATATATACAACATAACATACTGAAAGGTACTTATATCACTTAATATCAATGAATATTAAAGGATTTTTTTTTACAATCTAAGTAATTCGCTTACAGTAAATGAGACAACATAAATAATTATAGTCTGCTCGTAACAGCGAAGTTTTCAAGACTGTTTAGTGATCAAATTAGGTGAGTATACAGCAGGCCCTCGCTATTCAAACAGGACAAACATTTGTTTCCCTTAGACTGCCGGAGTTAAGAACATACAGAGTGCCAATGTGTGCATAAAAAATACATTTTCATAAATAATAAAGCTCTGCAATTATATATCAGAAATTATGTATGTAAAAAACAAATAATAGTTCGTGTTATTTAGAGTTATCAAAAGTTACGTGTCATAACAGACATCACATTATTAAGATAATACAGAATTACCAAGGAACAAAAATCAAAATTTTACTCAGTTTCGTGGTCTGATGATGCAGTCTTTGAACGGTATTTATCTTGCCAATTTCGGAAATTTTCGACAAAAATAAGGATTCATAACTCTTTTGTTATTATGTTCTTGGTATGAAGTAGCTCTGGAATGTAGGGGTGGAGAAAACTTGAGATAGCCGATAAAACCCGCCAACTAACAACATCGTGTCCGACGTGATTATTACATTGGAAAGTCTGGATGAACCTCGCTGGAAAGTGTGTTGAATAAAACAACCACCGCTGGCCGGGTGCAGCATTTACAAGTAGTTTCATCATGGTATAAATCATATTTTAATTATTGAAAAAGAAACCTGAGTACAAATTAATTATGTGTTAATAGTTATTTTAATATCTAATTTGTTTACATATCTTTATCGTTTTGAGCTATGTAATAGTAATTGGTGGAGACACTGGAAAATCGCGAAAATATTTGAGATAGTCTCCAATAAACTGTATTATATTAACCGTGACACGTGTGAACAGTTTTGGAACAAATCACACACGCTGTGTGTCGAAGCTGTAAAGTTCTAACTGGGCCTGTTGTAGAGAGAAACAATGCTTCAAATAAACCGTAGCCAATGTCGATAAGAAACATTTAGTGTTATATACAGTATGTTGGAGCCTAACAAATAGTAAACTATTCCCGCGATTTTCCAGTGTCTCTAGTAATTGGAGGTAAACTAATTATTTAATGATGTCAGTCTCACTTCAGTGTAACAGCCCACTCACTTAACGGAGCGGTCTACAGCAATTTTGATCGTCATAGTTTAATTTTTATATTTGTAACAGACGCGTCTTTCATATTTTAATAATATATTTTGACTAAATTTTGCTCTTATGAATTTGTTTTACCCCTCATAATTTTTGTGTAATGACTCAAACGTCAAAAATTGGCACGTTGCGGTTTTATGTACGCCAATAAAACCAACCAACATATCAAACTAAAAAATCATTACAGGGAATAACGAGGTCGTAGGCTAAAAAGCATCCTATATAAAACATCAAACAAAAAATTTTTGTATGTTGAAAATTGCTTTAATTTATTTATTTTAATTTTTTATTTCAGCGATCATTTTCAACTAAAAAATGCTATATTTTGTTTTTACATTGGAGATCTTGTAGACTACATTGATATTCACTGTAAAAATGTTCTCAGTGTGCCTGTTTGTTCCAACGGGATATATAAAACCGTAACATGCAAATTTTGACGTTTACAAGTCATTATGCTAAATTTATAAGTGATAAATATTTAATAAGAACAAAATTTAGTTACAATTTATATCTAAAATAAAAAAAATATATGTTGCAACTATAAAAATAACAATGTGATGATGAATTTTGCTATAAACCTTGCCTTTGAGTTTAAACAATTCAGTTGAGTAACGTTTTGTGGTGCTTTTTGCTATATATTTCAAAACTAAGCCATAAAAATCAGTTATAAGTAAGAAAACATTTAGTTAATAATCCCTTAATAGGGAACCCTATTATTCGCGAAAAGAATTTTTCCCCAGTTTGCTTCAGCGCCTCACGTTCACATCTGTAATTCTGCTTCATGGTTATTGGCAGCATTTATTTTATAAAGTGACGTATCTCATTTGACTGAGCCAATTTCAATAATGTCACTGCAACACCGCACGGCTGTGATTTGCCGGTAGAATCCCAAGGCTCATGAGAGTTAAAATAACTAATCGTTGACCACGAAGCAGAACTGCATATGTGCACGTAAGACACAAAAACAAAGTGTGGCAAAATTCTTTTCGCGAAAAACAGGGGTCCCTATCCATTAAATTACTTCCTAGGACTAGAATGATCGACCACCTTAGTCAGGTAACATGCATGCAAGCGAAAGGTTGGTTTTTATCTTCTGTGGACAAGTAAACTTCTTTTGGATGAATTTTAAACGATTCTAGTTTTAAATAAAATGTTTCTACTCTGGCTAGCAGAGTGACATTTTGTAAACGTCTGAAGTAAGAAAAATTCAGTGACGTGTGGTGAAGAGTGTTACAAGGCAAGTAGTGTTCTCAACTGTAAATGTTAACTTCCTCGTCTGCTCGCCAGCCTATCAGATGTAGTTGTACAGTGAACGTCATAACACGTGCCTCTCAGCTGGCTTGTGAGTGGTCGTCTGACATTATACTTGGCCTGGCTGAGATACTTGATTACTGCGTACACTGTAACTAAACAGTAGTGAGTAAACACCAGCTTACCTTGCAATTGTTCGCCACACGCCCTTGTGAATAAGTAGGAAGTTGAACATAACGTCTAACAGACAGCAAGGTCGTTACAGGCGGAACTATTGATTCAGAGAACCAGGAATCGGTAGAGACGTGAATTTTTGGTGAAAAGACTTTTGCCCCACTTTGTTTCAGTGTCTTACGTGCACACCTGCAGGCCATCTTAATGGCTGTTGGCTGAGTGTTTTTGTGCAGAGTTGTTATTCATTTGACTGTGTTAAACAGTATACGGATACATCACGTCTGCGATTTGCGGGTTTAACCTCCAGACGTTGTATGTTAAGGGCGCGGGCTACCGCAATTTTCATCATCATTATTTTATTTTTTATTTGTACTACATATTTTTTTTTATTTTTGACAGAAAATGTGACTAAATTCGGCGCTTATTAAATTTGTTTATCTCTCATAGTTTTCGCGTAATGGCTTGTTAAAGTCATATTTTGCATGTTTCCGTTTTAACGGCCACACTAAAACCAACAGATATACCAAACTGAAAAAAAATCACAGTGGATAAAGACATTTAAGGCTACAATGGTATGCTCATAAAATTTTTTAAAACAATTATTGAATTTTTAAAATTTTTATATTCAGCTTCAGCATTTTTTTAATTCATATAATTTTTATTTTTTAATTTTATGAGCATGTCATTGTAGCCTGCAATGTCTTTATCCACTGTGATTTTTTTCAGTTTGGTATATCAGTTGGTTTTAGTGTAGTCGTTAAAACGGAAACATACAAAATATGACTTTAACAAGCCATTACGCGAAAAATATGAGAGATAAAAAAATTTCATAAGAGCCTAATTGAGTCACATTTTGTGTCTTAAATAATAAAAAAAAATATGTGGTACAAATAAAAAATAAAATAATGATGATGAAAATTGTGGTAGACCGCACCCTTAAGGCATCCAGTCACTGACCATATAGCAGAGATGTGGGCACAGGCTAAGTAGTTATACAAACGTGAAATGACGTGGCGGCTCTTTTGATACGGGCGAATTTCACCGCTCAGTGGCTGTTCAAAACTGTTGATACCAGCCCCGTGTGTGTTTGGCTTCTGCATGTTACTGAATGTTTCCTATTGGCCTGGATGCCGGCTAGCAGAGCAGCTGCCTAACGCTAATTATCAGTATGTGTTTCCACCATGTTACTGGCCATGGAAGCCATTTTGCTGGCGTGTGTGACTGAGTTCGCCGTCCTACCGGCTATTTTTTTAATTTATTTATTGTTCCTTTGAGCCCAAAAGTATGGCTAGAGCCATAGGGCTATGGAACGTGTCATATGATTGCAATATACATACAGGTTAACACCTCTATTAACAAAAATTAAATTAATAACAAAATTTACAAGTATTAAGATTATACTTATATGTTAAAAGTAATATAGCAGTACAGTGACATCTTTAAAAAACATACAAAGAAATACATTCATAGTTTAACAATATTTACATTGTTTGTGACAGGAGTGTCAAAATAATATAATCATGACATTACAATCCAGGCTTAACCCTATTTAGTCTACATATGACAATAATGACTTCTGTATTCCTAAACATTTTCTGTGAAGCAGGTGCACACGTAAGGCACTGAAACAAAGTGGTGCAATCATATTTTCACGAAAACTACCGGGCCCTAGCAAAGGTCTGTATTGAAGTATTTGCTCAGGTGATTTCAGGAAACCATTGAAGACTGAAATCAGGACGTTATGGCAAGATTAGCAAGCAAATCCGGATGCTCCCGAATACGAGCCCTACATATAAGCCAGTTGCCAGTATTTTCTAACCTCTAAGCTTGTAAAGCTGAAAAAGGCATGGTGCATTACTCAAAGCTGAAAGCGTATTTTTAAAATTGCAGGTTTCTTAGTATCAATTTTCAAACATAAAAATCTCCTAGAATAATGTTTTTGCCAACATTCCGAGAAAAAGTTTTTCTCTCGAACAGCGTATTTCTGTAGAACAATCTCTGACGCCGAAATCTCGTACACTTAACTGTAACGGAACAGATCACGCTTGACAAATGCATCATTCTGGGTACATGTTTGGCCGTAAAATTGGTAAATATCAAACTCTAGGACTGTTACTTTGTAGTTTTTCCATACCGACTTTAAACAACCTGTAAATTCCAATTGGTATTTATCTATCTTTCGCTTACACTTAAAGAGTCCCACACTACCCCAAATTCACCCCCACCGCCTTTTAATTTGCGGTTTCATTTTGCTCGACTTAGCCGTATACAGCGAGCGCTAGATGCCGCGTCTGAGGTACTGAAACTGGCTGGCGATAAGAGCTAGATTGGCTCGTGCGTCAACAGCATTGTCGACCTTATGCGCGGGACGCCAAAACTGCATGCAGTGTTTCGGTCCTTGGCTTCTTTCTGTGGGACTTTAAGTGCTGACCCTACTTTTGTATTTATGGGAAGATCAAAGTAAAATCCAGCGTGTGCTTCTCTATTTTCGTTTCACAATACGGCTGGAATTTTTTTTACAAAGCGGCAGTATGCAACATCCGGTTTTGGCCATTTTGAGGTGCCCCGTAACCATGTTTCTAAGCATGATATCTAAAAAGGAAACATTTGGAATAATAGTTTTAAATGACTTCTTTTCGTAGATGAAGATGTCAAATGCACGGTTAGTAGTATTGCGTAGAAAAATTTTCTCCTAACTCGCTGCACCAATGCTCGTGTGGCAGCTGTATACTATTCTTAAGAGGGCGTATAGTTCAATGCTAAAAGCATTAATCTACAACTGTAGGTTTCTTGAAGCCAATTTACGAAAAATAAACAATAGCAATCCTAGACAATAGTTTTAGCCAACGTTTTAAACAAAATTGTTTCCAGTGTTACGAACTTCTGAGCCACAATATCTGACGCCGGAACCTCATGCATTTAACTGCGGCACAGATCAAGCGTAGCGAATTAGTAATTCTGGTTAAATATTTACTTATAATGTTGGCAATTACCATTACCTAGGATTGTCATTTAGTATTTTATCCATATTGGCTTCAAAAAAAGCGTAGAAATCAACTGATGTTTTCATCGTTTATTTATCTGCGACGCACTCTTAAATAACAAGGCTTTTCTGTGTGTTTTCGTAACTAGATACAAGATAAAGAAAAAAATTTAAGAAATAAACCGACTAAGGCCAGGGGTATTTATGTGTGAGGGAGCAAGGCGGTCGTAAAGAAGATATTTATTGTTGTCCCTCAGGAATATGGACACCCGCACATCCTCCTGCAGGACAGGGATGGTGTCTTCTCCAGGCTGGTGGAGCAAACAGGGCTGTCCACTGCGGAGAGGCTACGTCGCATAGCTCACCAGGTCAGCGTTCATCTACTTAACCCAGTCAGAAGTGTTTTACCCTGACACACACTTTTTCTTGTATAGATTGTTCACGATAAATGTAGCACTACTTAAATTTCTCTTTCAGCCATTTTGCGAACATCTTTAATATTTATTGACCTGAAAACTTCCCTGGAACAAAAAACAAAGTGTAAATGGTTCAACAATATAAAAACTCAACACATTTTACCGAAATAAAATATAGTTTTTGGACATTAAAAGTGTCGGGGAGAGCTCAGTTTAAAGTGAACAGACTATATGCTGCCCAGAGGTGTGAGTGAGATACTTTTGACAACGGTTAACATCGAGGTCTTCAGCGCTGGTGAAGGGTGACATGCTGTGAGTATGGAGCAGTGCTGGAATTAAAAGGCGGTGGAAACAGGAGATCCCCGAGAAAACCCGCCGGCCAATGGCATCGTCCAACATGCGGAAATCCGGGGACTAACCCCGCCGGGAATCGAACCCGGATTGCCTTGGTGGGAGGCGAATGGTCTGACCATGCGGCCACCGAGGCCCTCCTCCCTTCCAGTGGTGTAGCTCCTCGCCGCAAATGTTCTTACGATTACTTCTATCACTTTACACTTACACTTTCACGTAAGTAGGAAACTCCTTAAAAAAACATTTGAATGGGATCCATCGCGATCGTTTCTCTTTATACTAACGTTCACTTCCGCGTAATGAAAAGTTTACCAGTGTCAATATTTTACGTTAGAGTGATACGCAAAGGAAGAGCCCATTGTCATCTCGGCCAATCGCTTTAAATGTCTTTTGCTGTGTTATGTTATATTTGTCCGAATTCGACGAATGATATCCTGACATATTTCATTGCGTGATTTCGGCTTACGTGAAGATCGTAATACGTCACCTCAATCGAACAAGTGTTATGTACACATGAACGCATAAAGTGATAAGGGACAGGTGAAAGTGAAGTCGTCGTAATCCCGGCCTTATGATGCCTCAACTGTCTGCCGCGACTAGCCTCCCACCAAGGCGATCCGGGTTCAATTTCCGGTGGGGTTAAACCCGCATTTTCACATGTGGGAATCGTGCCGAACGATCTCATTAGTCAATGAGTTTTCTCACGAATCTCTAGTTCATTAAGTTCCACTAATTTTCTGCAAGATAAATTTTGCTCTCCAAGAATATCTTTCAAAATAATTTAACATTGAATAAGAATAATTTAGACCTAGTATAAAATGTGGTGTTCCACATGTACATCGAAGAAATGTGAACAAAAATTGTACGGAAGTGTTTTTTTTTTTTTCAGAGTTACACAGCATCTTTGGATAAACAGGAAGATTCTTAATCCTGGTTGAGTTGGCATCTATGTTTCGAATAATGCAAGGAAGATTTGCAGACTACC
The DNA here is from genome assembly GCA_003012365.1 of Medauroidea extradentata. Classification (NCBI taxonomy): domain Eukaryota; kingdom Metazoa; phylum Arthropoda; class Insecta; order Phasmatodea; family Phasmatidae; genus Medauroidea; species Medauroidea extradentata. Next base: position 56,464 of record PNEQ01010805.1, read on the forward strand.
TTGTTCAACTGAATATTCGAACAAACGATGCAACGTTTAGTCAACTCTGACTTTTAGCTTAATATGTATTAATGAATATGTTTGTATTTAACTGGAGCCCAGGTGTTTGTCATGAACATATTTTATTGACACTATAAATCATAACTATACAAATAACTTTTCATATATTTTAAAACATCCTGTATTTAATGTAACTAGCACCTTCTGTTACATTCTCAATTTTTTAGCCAATTTGACAAATTTAAATAAAAATGTTTAACAAAATTCCTCAGATGTTCAAAATACTTTCGAGTATTTGTGTGTGTATGTGTTCTTTTAGTGTAGAAAACATGAACATATTTCTTGTACACGAATGAGAACACAAAAGTGGAAACTAGATAGCATCTTACAAAACTGAGTAAGTCAGTGCACACTTATAACACTATTATACAAGATTGTATACACCGTAAATATGTTGAATGGAAATAAGCAAAACCATTGGGAGCGTCATGAAAAATAATTGATCTCTGTTTCAGAAAAAATTGCACTAAAAATCCAACCAAAAAAGTATTTGCTTTTAAAGAAGTTTTTAGCTGCAAAGCTAAATAAAAAGTGTACATTAAGGGTTTCCTCTCAACAATAAGCGATAGCAAGTATAGGGCAAGCTGTTTACTCGAGCTTATGATCATTGCAAATATATTAATTAAGTAATAGTGTGAAGTAGTTCAGCCCCTAGCAGGCTGAACAGCTTCGAAGAACGATTTTATTTTCCTGTTCAGACACATTTGCACTGTGTAAGCTCGGATTACGAATAGCGTTCGTAATCTGATGTCGCAGAATGTAGAGCGTCACCGAGTCGGACGTGGCGACCTCGACGGTTGAAAATACTCTTGGTTGAATAACAGTCTGGCGAAGAGGAAGGGGGAAGGTTCCATTAGCCGCACATGCTAAGGTGTGGTGAGCAAGCCAAACCGGTGTTGGCGCACGGCGAACACGTTTTACAAGCCAAGTGGATTGTGGGGCCCAAAGAAGTATCTGAGGCACGGTATTTGAAGTACAGGTATAACTTATCCATCCAACACTATTGAATTTGTTCCCATATGAATAACAGCGCCAACACAGTGGCGCAGTTTTTATGTTAACAGGTATGTATTTATGCTGTTCTTTCGAAAATATTTTTAAATTCTAAAATGAATACACTAAATTATAACATAGATTCGTTGAATATTTGTTTACTGCGTAGCCTATTTTTAAAACAAAAGTAACGGCTAATTTATTATCGATCAGACAGCGGAGAAACTTAGTCGGTGCACCACGTTGATGCTATAGCGAGAGGTGTAAGGCATTAAGGGTGAGTGTTAGACAATATTATTGTATTTTCAGTTTTTGACCCATTACATTTATTTGAATTGTACTATCAACATTTTCTCTTCGACAAAGCATAGGAAATATCCTTCATGCAGGATAGTTGCAAGAAAATCCTTGAAAGTTAACCTATAATTACCTCGCAATGATTTTTATGACAAATTAATGAAAGATTGCATTATTATTTATGTCAAGCTGTTTACCAAGATTATTTCCTATGCTTTGTCTAAGAGAAAATTTTTGTAATAGAATTTGAATAAATGTTTTTGCTCAAAAACTGAAAATACAATCAAATAATCAGGCATTCCCCCCCTTTAAGACGGAAAAGTAAAAATACCATCCGCCATATTGATATGTGAAAAACAGTTGTTGGTTACTATAGAAATAATTTGGCTGTGTTGTCCAATAATTACCTTATTTCTCAATGAACCTGCAGGTGATTGCTGTCCACCAGACTGTTACGTGAATAAGCCAAGTCAGTATATAAGACTCCTAAAAATGCTCTACCAGTATTTTTCTGTCATGTATTGTAAGAGACTTAAATAACTTTACTAATGTCAATAACTAGTCCAAGTATATAACTTTCTATTATGAAAAATTCAAGCTGCATTGTAAAACAAACTTTCAGGAAATTTATGGGACGATTTAACGACGATAGTTAATTTTCTACTAATGCCCCATAGCAGCTCGGACACGAACTTGCTAATCGTTTTTCCCATTTACCACAATGTTAAAACAGAGCCATTGTACATGTTCCAGAAGCGCCAACGATAATTTCTAGAACTATTTCAGTCATTATGAGGATCATGATTTCAACTCAGCTGTCCGGACCTGTTCCTCCTTAACCTCGTTCACACGTCCGCAGGTCATGCAGATCCGTACAATCCAGAAAGCACAACAGCCAACAAAAAGATTCGATTTTTTATGAGCTGTACGGAAAAGATCAGCTCTTACAAATTTTCTGTGTAGCCTAATTAAAAAAGGCAAATTTGCTTACTTAATAATTTTTATAGTGAAAATTCTGAATCTCTGACCTGTGGGGTCTGTAGACGCGTGAACCCAACTTAACGCCTGTTCACACATCCACAGATCGTCATCTTCCAGATCAGTGAGTCCACCATTTTCAGTATGTCTATGATTCAGTGCACGTGTCTGTTCGCATATGGAGACAAACGATTCAGGATGAGTTCAACTTTTTTTTTTCGTACGCGTCATCCGGAAAAAATAATCAAACCTTATGGTTGGCTGTTCGATTTCTGGAATGTTTTGATCCACATGAATAGTCACCGTTTGAACGAGGCTTAAGACCACGCTCTGAGAGACTCTTCCCATCCATCTTGGCAAAAATCAACCGAGCGACGTATTCTTAGGTCGGGTGAAATAATGTGTAAAAGAAAGGCATTATAAAATGGGTCACACGAAAGGTGTGTGGAAACGTATAGAAGCAGTGAAGGTCTGTAAATAAATGCAAATTATGTGTGAGCGTTCCGAAGGCACTGTGTCGTTCGTGGTTAAACCTGGCATAACATCTTTTCAATGGTCCCCACATATTTTCAGGGTGTTCGATCCAAATATGAGATATTTAAATTTATGTCCATTTTAACTTTAAAAATTAAATATAAGTCTATACATTCTAATAATTAAGAGTTGTTGGTGCTCATGAAAATGTTTTGCCTATTAAAGAACAAGGCAATTCAGTTGAACATAGCTGTGTCGTGGACACTGATTCAGTAGCTATTGTGGCGTCTAAGATGATTGCTACAGTATAATGTTACCTGCATGTCGTGATGAATTTTTATCTCCTTCTAAATGCGCATTTGGTAATGATTTATAATTTTTCATTTCACAAAAGAGCTCAGACGAGTATTTTAAGTATTAAAGATAAATATGCCAGACAAAAATTATAAAGTAAACAAAAACATCGAAATTTTGTAGTAAATGGTTGATAAACATCTGCAGTCATATTTGCAAAAAAAAAGCGCACTTATTTTAAGACATTACTCTCATAAGTTTCAAATAAACATTTCTTATGCATATAAAATATTAGAGTTCACTCAGCACCAGAGAACAAAAAGCAAGATTGAACATTAAAACCTCTTCGTCTAGTAATTCGCACTTTTCCGATGAGGCAGCCATATGCTTTTCTTCGCATTCCACCTAGTCTGAGTGGCAAGTGAGTGTATTTTGACATTTAGGCTACGTGTACCTTCGTAATTTCACGAATCGGTACAACTGATGCTGGCTGAAGCACACTCTCGTGTTATCAGAAGAGCAACCCCATCATATAATCTTCAGAATGGTTAGTGGGACTTTCACAGTTCCAAGTGTCAAAGTAGCTAGTGGTAGTGTGTAATTTTATTCCCAGTGTAATCCAAAGAACAATGTATCCATGTTGGATGGACCCGGATTGTCAACATCTTCCCAGATACACGCCTGGAAATGTGCTCGTTTTACAGGGTCAGATATTGTTTCTGTAGTCGGCGGAAGTATTATAAGGATGATACGTTTTGGCATGTTATCGCAGTATTATTTTATGTCTCTTTCAGCCAGATATTTCTTCACAAACTAAAGAATTGTTTTGAACATACGTCATTGCAGCAAATTGTGTCTCACAGAAAACCAGAGAATACACATGAACAGACAAGTACACGAACAAAAGGACTTTCTTGGCAACTAGCAAGCATAGATAAACATAAACAATTCCACAAGTAATTCAGTCGATGAGTTACAAGAAATAAATGAATACAAGCCCTACCAAGCACCTAAAATAAACCATGGAAATATAAATATATAACTCAGATTATTCCACAAAAAGAATTCCGTCATTAAGTTATTTATTTATTTTGCTTTGGTATATTTTTTCTTGCTTGGGTGCTCGTTTGTGTTCATTTATTTTCTTGTAACTCATTGACTGAATTCCTTGTGAAATTGTATATGATTACCTATGTTTGCCAGTCGCAAACGAAATCCTCTTGTTTGTTTACTTGTATGTTTTATGTGTATTCTCTGGTTTTCTGTGCCATTTGCTGCAATGCCATATGTTCCAAACACTTTTTTAGTTTGTAGCTTGCCCCAATAGCAAGAATCGTTCAGATATAACTGTTATCGCGTGTTACGACAAACATTGTTGGGTCAGCTAAGCTTCCAAAACAGGATTTCACAAACTGGATAGCCTCCTGAGGTATAATATGTAGAGGCTCCGTAGACTTGTCTCATTAATTCTCTAATCCTTTTCCAGTTTAAAGAGTTTTTAGTACTGTATAATTTACAAACCAGTTAAAGCATGTGCTAGTGAGCTTGAAACATGTTGCATTGTTTAGATACATATACTTCGATGGTTGTTGTAGCCTGGATGAATGTGAGTAGCTTCCATGAGGACTTTGCAGGCCATTTTGCTTGTAATATAATGATAACGATGCAGTTCCTCCTTGTTCCTTCGCGAGATATACAGCTATCATAATTATTATGACATCTGATCATTTGAGACGTGTTTTTAAATCGACATGATCATGTTGAGAATATTGGCAAGCAGTATGGACATGTGTTCACCAATTTCTTAGTTTAGTTACATTTGACTCGCAAATGAGTGTAACCAACTGTACCTTGTTTTTCGCAACTTTAAGTGTTCCTTGTTGTGAAGGAAGATGGCTAGAAAGACACATGTGGTGTTGACGTGTGGATTCCAATTCTGCTCTTGCATTCCTTGTTCCACGCAACATACTAAACTATGTGTATTCATCAAATATTAGGTAAATGTCGCTCTTTGACAGTTTTCTGATAATGTAGACCGAGAACTTTGGCTTATGACTCCTTGCAAAAAAAAATGTGCGGTGACTGTAGAGAACACTTTGTGTTTTAACTTAATATTAACGAAGAAATAAGCCTTTGAAATTTTAATTTTATAGCATTACTATTTCAAAATATGTGAAACTAAATTGCTTCGAAGGACAAAATTTAAACATTGTTTTGTGTTCTTGGATTCTTCTAATCCGTATAACAAATACTGGGCAATACCTCCCACACTTATGAAAATAAAAGGGATGACCACACTCTACATGCACTCAAATTTTGTAACATTTGAAAATTCGAACGTTAAATTCAGCTTTATGGAGCTGTGTGATTTATATAAAAAAAATTTTCCTCTTGTTGACTTTAGCATCTTGCACAGTTTCCTGTGTAGACCAGTAGATAACCTACAAGAGAGCACAACCATGCATTATAATAAGTATTCGCAATGATATCATCTAGCTAAATATTCTGTTTGCACATTTGCTTCAGTTTTGGACTTTTTACAGTGATTCGAGGACTCATGTTTTCATCAAACAATGAAGCAGTTTCGGCAGCTAGATCATGGGAGATCAATGCCACCAGTGCATATTGACAAGTGCACCTTCGAAGGGCATTTCCAAATCATAGTATAATCATAGTTTCTTCTTAATGAAGAAGTTATAAGTCGTGAACGGGACATAATAAGAAGTTACTTGGCATATTATATACACTTATTAATGAGCTGTTCGAAAGTGTACAGTGAAACTGAAAAAAAAAAAAAAAAAACGGTATTGCGCCCGGTGTAAATATGTATTATTTTCTAATTATATATAAGTACTATTTTCGGTGTAGAATACTTTCTACACCATGCTGATATCGGAGTTTTCCATCGCTCTAATTGAGAGCTGTGGTTCATCAAATGTGTACTTAGCAGAGTTATATTTAGCAGAAGCTGATAATTTGAACTTTTAAAGCCAAAACAAATATGTAATTGTTGTCACTTCTCTCGACACACATCTATAAGTTATTCCAGACGCAGTTGTTCGCACAGGCTTTCAGCAGTGTAGGGACTAAAAGCAATATGTTTATATATATATATATATATATATATATATATATATATATATATATATATATATATCAGTGGCGATGCGTGACCTAATATGAAAGGCAAGCTACTAATCATATTTGCGACTACCAGGATTTGAAAATGGGGGTGGGGGAGGCCTAAAACTCGAAATATTGTAACGGAATACCGAAAACCCCATTAAACACTACACATAGAGAAAGAGAGAACTAATAAAACCGACTAAAAAGCATATTCAGCGGCAGTAAGCTTGGCAGCCAGTTTAGCAACCTACTGATGTAACGGAAATCGTACCGTAATGGCTTGTATGGCGGCTGTTATGGTATCACGTGTCGCGTCAAAGATTCTTTATGAGGATGTGTGAAGGCAATTTGACAATATGTCGGGATACCTGATATCTTAAGATAAAACCAAGGAGCCAGCCAGGGAGTCGGTCAGATTGTCATGTTAATATCTACAGAATGCCGCGTTGCAGTTAGGAAATAACGGCTGGTGATGTGGCCGATCTTGAGGCATGCGCATTATTATAATCATCACTCTCATAAAGCCTTCGTTTAATATCCTGTCATCAACACTGTTGAACAATGTTTGTATTATTACAAAGAAAAGCTTTGAAATCCAAGTAGCCAATAAAGCCTTGGTAATACTAACTCTGCAAAATTGCATATTTTCAAAGTTAGGTGTAGTATAAGTAAAGGTACAATTGATTTAACACAAAATATAGCACACGCACAGTTTCCAAATGCCACACGCTACAATGCGCGCACAGAAAAAACAGCACAGTATCGGCGCACAGAAAGTTTCGTAAAAAGTCAAATTATTATGTGGCCGCCAATCAAAATGAGGATACTGCCGAGTTCGTGTGGATCTTGGTTATCGATTAGTTTGGAATGAAGCTGACTACAGTTGTATAAGGTTTCTACCCACGTGTTTAGTTTATGTAAACAAGCGTGGCGTTTTGCGAAATTTACGAATTATTAATTTGGGAGATCCGGCATCACGCTTTTCATTGATTACAAAAATAAATGTACAATGTAAACAATTATATTTACTATTGCTGCAAACACACAAACAAATAATATACCATACATCATTTCCATCACACTTTGTGAAGACATCCCGAACATCTGTCCGTGCGCGGCGATAAATGTAGCTTACGAGATTTATATGTACACGTTTGACGTGTGCCTGTGCCTTTAGGCTTCCTTCGGCAACTGGGTTTCCAAAATGTTTCATTGTAAAAGTAGCCTACATAAAAATTACTGTCAACAATCGATCTCAGAAGGATAGTTTAGATATGTTTATGATAACAAAGCACAAAACACCATTAACTTATAGAAATTAATTCTGCAATATTTATAAAAAAATCTAATAATGATAAATTTTAAATAAGATTAGAAACATGTTAAATTACGCAAATTTCGGGTGTCGGCTTATCTTCTCTGATGTGGTCACATCGTTGCTATAAAGTAAAAACACTGCTGGAGAAGGTTTAGTACGTAATCCACGTACACAACACTTGCGTTCACATGATTCCGTTTCATTAATGGTTTTTAGTCTCGTAATACTACTTTT
>PNEQ01010806.1:0-64145 GCA_003012365.1 Medauroidea extradentata
TATTTCATCATGTTTCGGATATGCTTGCAGTCACGTCAGCCGCCCTCGAAGGGTTAAGACGCAGTTGGGACAGGTATCTATGACGTAGGTTCGGCGGGATTCCCACTATGAGCCACCCGGGCTTTGAGTCATCGGCCAGCCCTCAAGGTGTTACGAAACAGCCGCCGACCACCGGCCTCCAGGAACATGGCACGCAACATAATGTTATCTGTGGAAAGTCTATAGCAAAGTTTATATCCTGTTAAAACATGTTGAAGTACGGCAGTCTTCTCGAAAGAGCCAGAATCAAAATGTATCCATTGAGAGGTAGACATAATCAGTTTTAAGGCCACGTTTGATAGTTTTACATTTATTATGAAATTTTTTTAAACCAACGTAGTTTTATACCGATAAAACTCACATTATTTTCTTACAAATATATCACAATTTGTACTTGTTCTTTTTTGTAGCAATAAACTTAACTGATTTTCATAATTTCACACCCAAATTATCACCAACTTTTTCTATGAAAATAAGCCACAGTCACGCAAATTAATATTTTACGAACAGGTGATGCTTTGTTTTGCAAAACGACTACGCAGAATTGTGCATCATGAGACCCCTTGAATTTTTTCAAAGCATTTTGTTAAATAAGTTTTGAATTTTTTGCTCTAATGTACAAATATAAGTAGCATGGCCTTAAGATATGATCCTCAAAAACTCAGGGGCTCCCAGAGCATACACGCATTAGATTAGTCGATGTATTCTCGTGACATGGCTGTGAGGTCAGAGACGGCTGTGATTGGCTGAAGGCGCGCGTCGCCTTCGCTGCGTGGAAAAAAGGCACTTCGATACTGAAGTACATCTAAAAAAAAAAGACGATCATTGAGGATAGGAGACGAGGTAGCATATATATAGTCATGAGGGTAGAGGACTTCCCCGGCTGAGATAAGATCTAACTGCTGCCCGACTTGGTAGAGAAATCCTTCCAGAGAAACAAGATGCGATCAGAGTTCTGATACCACAACCCAGGGTGGATTATCTCTACAGCTTTCCACATTGCTTCCAGGAAATGTGCTTCTTTTGTGTCCCAGGTTAAAGCTGGATTCACAACCAACACTTAGCTTTCATACGTGAACACGTACTTGTAAAATATTGTCATTGAGTGTGCATGCAAGTATTCACATCATCACATAGCGTGCGTACGTACGTGAAAGAGATGGACAACTTCCTTCTTCTTCCGTGATTGTGTTTGTAAATCCAGCTTTAACCCTTCCAGTGTCACGTATTTTTACAGTCAATAAAAAAGAGTCATCTGAAAATCTTAAAGTCATAATTTTTTACAATTTTTTATACATTTTTTATTAATTTTTTCCTACTGATTTACAGTACGAGATATCTCGGGGAAAATAACTTAAGAGGTTAAGTAACCGCTTGAACGCAAGACTTAATTACATTTAATATATTTTCAAATATTTCCTCTTTTTTATCACACATTATTCTGTTGTTGGTGGTTCGTGCATTGTTGCCAGTTAGAGCTGCAGTTGTCGAGAACTGTACAGGGTTGTGTGCTAGTTGACACTACAGCCACTGACACGCTGGCACGTAGGTGACGATTTTTACACAGTGATAACAAAAGATTCAGGACCCAGTAAGATCTTACACGGTCATTGGTTTACGGCGGGTTCAAATGGAGTGTACAATTCTGACTACTGCAACCCTACCTGACAAAAATCCACGAGCCGTCATTTTTTATTTCGTTCCAAAACTATTAATGTGCCGTAATTTACTACCGATATTTAGCACTAACAAAAACCACACTTGAGCACATCTAGATTCTTCGGTTTAGTGAAGCCAATCCCAAAAACCTCTCGTATGTACGCTGAACTAGGTGTGGTTGTGAACGTGGCTCACGTTTCAATCAACCGTATTAAATTGCATTATCTGTTCCTGATATCAACGAAAGTAGTTTTAAAAACTGCGCCCAAAACCGGCAGTACATGCATAACCTACAATAACTTTTAGGAACATTAACAGGAAGAATACTAAATAAAATTAAATAAAAATAATCTACGTAAAAATTAAGGTGAACAATGTGCAAGTAGTATTAATATGTAACGTATTTTGAGGAAAAATCGACAACAAATTCGAATACGCAAAAATTAGAATGTGTGTGTGGGGGGGAGGGGGGGTTATATTGCGTGCTAACTGACATTAAGATCAAATTTCATGACATACACAGGTAAAAAAATACTTCAAAGTCTACCAATTTCAAGAAAGCAACTTTGTAATTTTGGTTTTAAATGAATTATAATAATATGTGTAACTGCTCTTTTATACCAGTCTCTGAAAAAAAATTTTAAGGACGTCGGTCTCCAGCCACAGGAAAAATTGTAAAATTATTTAGTACTTTTACAATAAAATAAAAATAAAACTGGAATGTTGGAAACAGTATATATAACAAACCAAGGATCGCATTACAGCCGAATCCTCAGTTGATCGTACAATTACTGCTGAATTTATTGCATGTCGTGAAAAAGGATATATAAATTTAATTTGCGTGTTTTATATGAGAACGTGACGTACGTGTATAATATTTCACAAGTAGGGTTATATATATTTTTTTGTAGCTTGTTTTCGAAGAAGTGTTTGTGAACGGTAAACGACGTATTTAAACTTTTGTCAGCTTAACTTTATGTCAGTACTGCCTTGTTAGCTTGGTGGCCAATCTCAGACGACGAATATTCCAGCATAGCGAGACAACTGAGGGCTCGTCATGATATTCTGTTACAAATCTGCATGTAACTATACGCAGTGTACATATATGATAGTTAGAGACAAACAACTACAGCGATTCGAGCGGGGATAAGTAATAACACTGTTATTTAACTACTTTAATTTGACAGTTACAAAACTACGAACTAGCGCTTCCACGTTGGTATTTGCTTGGAGCTTCACGTGTTGTTCTGCTAACATGTTTGCTGGCAGTCATTGGAGTCATCTGTTTACAACACTCCTGTTGCTTCGAACAACCCGATTAATTAACGTGCTACATTTACCTACTCTGAACGTTACTTATAGCATTTTACTTTTCTTTTGTTACATTTTCCAAATATCACTGCAAATATCGGGGAAAGTTAAGACTATGTCGGTAGTTTTGTTCACATTGGTGCAATGAACTGGAATGATTTGTAACAGAATACTTTGGAAAAATTGTAGAATGTGTGAAATCATACAACGCACAAACATAGATAACACTTTTTTTTAAATACTGTAATGCATAGTTCTCCCACATAATTTGTGACACGCAGGGTGTTAAAATGTATAAATTTCTGCCGGGCTTACTGTCAGAAAAATTAGGCCACAAATAAATATGTATTGGAGTCATAACAATGAATCACGTCTTCTGTATCAGTACAAGGCTGTATTTAAAATCATTGTAAAACTTCCAGGCATAGCCGTAAAGGCTTGGGGCCTCAGTTTTTTAAACATAAATGGGAGCCGACACCGTAAAATCTCTATCTAATTATGTTATAACTGGTTTCAACTACGTACTCTGACTTGGTCGAGAAAAAAATACAGCTTGATGGTAGCTAATGAGTTAATTAACGAACGTTTTCTGAACTGATATATTAACTAAAATATTAACACCGCGTGTTTTGAAAAATTACATTACATAGTGCAACCATTTTGCAACGTACTTTCACAGAAATTTTACGTAATCAGCTCTCGTGTGGAGTTAAAAATACAATTCTCTGGAAAGGCATTTTAAGCGAGGGCCGGGTGTTAAGCATTTCTAAGTCGTGAGATGAGCTGAGAATTAATTAGTGCCGGAATGCAACGACGGTGAAGAGATGGGAGGACCCTGAGAAGTTCTACCAGCCAGTGGTAAGGTCCGAGAAGTATGCCACATAAGAAAATAGGAAACTATTTCATCGGTAATCGAGCCGCTATGGAAGTGTTGTTCAGGAGCAGATCTAGGGGGAGGGGGCAGGGGAGAAGAAAATTGGGAGAGAAATGTAAATGTTTGTAAAAAGATACAATATCTAGCAAAATTCGGACTTTTACTAGTTTTGTATTTTTTACTAACCTTAAACACCATATAATGTTATAAATAGAGCATTAAAATTAGAATAAACACTTAAAACACTTCTAATGGTAGATGGTAAGTGCAGGTTATATGTATTTCTACTAAAATTTTACAGTGTTATTTACGCGAGCTGGCTTGGCCTTGTTACGTAGTTTTACAGTGATTTCGAAAATGTTTTTTTTTATTGCTACCTAATACTCATATCAAAATTTCGCTGCACAGTTTTGACACTTATATGTTATAATGTGTAGCTGAATTTTTTTGTAGAATTATACTGAACGTTTTTTTTTATTTCATTACCCAATGTACCATGTTTTTGGTCGTGAAAATAAGCAAAAATGAAGGAAATTATTTGTTTGCTGGCGAATGGTACATTATTTTAAAAAACGCGTCCACAGTATTGTGCATCGTGTGATTGCACATTGACTCAATTTTTTTCAAAACTTTTAGTTAAAAAATATTTGAGTTATTGGCACCAGTCTGAAAAAAATTGGGAACAAGCCCTTAAGTTGATTGGACTGATTAAAAAGAGTAGGGAAAGGAGAAGGGGGGAGGGAGAAAATCACTCTCTTAGACTTGGTAGGTACTTGGCGACACACTAAATTGTAGTATTTTTTCACTTACCTGCAGTAATATACAGGATGTCAAGAAACAACTGTGTATTAAGCACACCACACTAATCCTGAGCTGAACTGGAGACAATAATGTTTACACGACGACATTTCGCATGCACGATGTGGCAACAGAGCACTGTAGTTAGTCCCCTCTTGCGCTACACAGATATCTATCTTACTTACCTTACTATAGGTGATTCGGAATAAAGTGAGCACTCAAAAAAGCCCTGATTAATTTCTGTTTTCCGCCAGTTTATAATCATTCCGCTGCATGAAAACATAAACATTGCCACGTGCCTTTATTTACATATGTGCATAAAGGCAACTTTTCAGTTTCTGTTTATGAAATTTAAGTACTTTTCACTCTGGGCATGTGCTGATATATGAGTGTTCTAATCCACAGCAGTCCCTGGGCTGGAATAGACCAATCATAACTATGCTACTATAACACTAAACGACTATGATTCGAGGACAGGCATCTGAAGTGTACACGTTCTAGTAAAATTTCGTGTTTTTTCAGGAGTTTTTAAAACACTAAAAACTAGTTGTTATACGATTTTGAAATTTGAAGCAAATAGCTTGAGACATCTCATGCCAGTGTAAATTATTACATATCAGTAAGTGCGCTTGTTTTTGTTGGGTGTAAAGTGATAATTACTAACGAGACGTTGTGGCAGTATTAATACAGCTACAATGTTTGCATAGGAAGACAACGCAGAGAGTAGTGACGGTTAACAATATAACTTTATTAAAGCAACAGCTGTTTGCTGGATGCAATTTATATGCCAACTTACTTCAGTGCCTTACGTGCTCATATGCAGCCCTGCTTCGTGGTTATTGGCAGCGTGCCTATGTTCACAGACGTTGCTCAGTTGTTACTGTGACACAACACGTCTGTGATTTGCCAGTGGAACCCCAACACGCTGAGAGTTAAAAACAGCCAATCACTGACCACGAAGCAGAGCTACAGATATGCATGCAAGCCATTGAAACAAGTTAATACAAAAATCTTTTAATGAAAAATCTGTGGCTCTAAACGTTGCTTCGAACAAATGTAGTATTACTAGCTATTGTCCACGACTTCGTAGGGTTTCAATTTACTGCGATAATTTTTGGATATACGGTTCTGCCCCTCCAGTCCCGTATTGATTTCGCCCCGTCCCCTAACCAGCAAATATATATATACTTTTTTCTCTCTCTCTGCCAGAAACCTTTGAAGGCACACGTATAACTGTCCAAAGTTTCATTGCAATCGGGTGAATTTTATAGGAACCAACTTTTATCCTTAGCTTAAGAGAAGATACGCCTGACAATTTGAAGGAATTAAGGAGTTTACAGGATATGACGTAACTTGCACTTGCAACGATGCCAGTTGTACAGTCCCCTTGATAGCAACCAAGATACAACAATGACAGTTGTACAACCCACTTGCTAGCAACCCAGCTACAACAATGACAGTTGTACAACCACTTGCTAGCAACCGAGCTACAACAATGACAGTTGTACAACCCACTTGCTAGCAACCCAGCAACAACAATGACAGTTGTACAAACTATTTGCTAGCAACCAAGCTAAAACAATGACAGTTGTACAACCCACTTGCTAGCAACCCAGCTACAACAATGCCAGTTGTACAACCCAATTGCTAGCAACCCAGCTACAACAATGACAGTTGTACAACTTACTTTTTAGCAACCGAGCTACAGTTTCTGAAGTCCCTCTTTTCATTATCTTTCATAAAAAAAATTCGTAATGAAAAGTAGCTTATGAACTTCTCCAGGTTTCAGGCTAGTCTGTGCTAAATTTCGTTGCATTCGGTTCAGATGTTTAGTCGTGAAAAGATAACAGACAAGCAGACCGTCATAGTTACTTTCGCATTAAACGTAATACCGGTAGTTTAGAAGATATGACCTCACTTAAACGGCCTGAAGGTATTAAAGGATGTAGTCTGCTAGCGATGCTAGCACATAGTGTATAGACATGTGCGTGGAGAGTGGACCGGAGTGAGATGATGTCCCTAGTGCCTGACTCTCATCCCAGTAGTAGAGAAGGAGGACTTACAGGGAGGTTTTACTGCGGGAGATATAAACCTCATGGACTGGCAGCCTTCACTTTACGAGCTGTGATCCACTTGACGTCTGTCTGCCTTGGCTTGCCTCGTATCGAGCAGCTGCCTCGTCTTCCGCGACAAATACACTTCCTAGCTACACATTAACACCACACACCTATACAGACAAGTGGCCTGTGATATAGGCTGTCCGCGGTAATTTGGGAACATTTAAGACCCTGCAGAACTTTAGGTCCGATTATAATAATTAAATTCCACAGAAAAATATCGGGTGGTTAAGCATTAAATTAAGAAAAGTTTGATAGAGGGATGGCAAAACATAGGATATAATATTATAATTACACAAAGCGAGTCTCAAAACTGACAATTAGTAATTTGAAATGTTACTTGTAACATGAGACAATGTAATACGGTATCTGGTGTTATTAAAAACTAATGTTTAAGAATTTTTATTTTCTTTCCTTACAGAACAGGAGAACTGCTAAACATGAATACTGTTCTTGCAACATCTAGATTACCCATAGAACATAAGGAATGAATCACACTATGCAACAGATCTAGTGAAACTGGCACCAGAAAAGTGCAGAATACTCCTTTTGTTGCAACAATAACACAACAAAGTATGTCCTAATTGTGCTAAGTTCATTATTTTATATTGGAATCATACACTATTCAGCTGGCTGACAATTCCATTTTATAACAGTTTCGTCCAATAAAAATTGAGAGCTTACTGTTTTGACGTATAATGACTTGTAAATGTCGAAATTGTACGGTTGGCGCAGTGGCTAGTAAATTCGCCTCTCAACTTGGCAATTAGGGTTTGATTCCCGGCGGTGCTGCTCGCTGGATTTTCATACGTGGGAATGCCGCTTGTCGGCGGGCTTTCTAGTGGGTCTCCTATTTCTTACACCCTTTTAATTCCGGCTCTTCTCTGTTGAAGGGCCTCTTTACATGTTCTCCTCCGAGACAAGCAGATTTCTACGGCGCCCAGTACTAAGGCCCGTTCTACAGTGAAACGGAAGCGTAAGAAAGCGGATACGTAACACGCTAACGAAACGAGCACACGGAGTGAAATACGTTTTCTATTCTACAATGCATGAATACGCATTCGTAAACGTACGGACTTGCAACCTATGAAACGAAAAATAAGGTAAATTTCCGACATTAGAAAAATTTGTTTCACTTTTATTTGTAGTTAAGTATGTTATAAATATTATTGCTAGGTTTGTACGTATCTTCTTTGGAAATATAAATGTTGACAGCCGCATAATTTTAACGTAGTAACTAACCAACAACATTTTACAACGCAAAATTTTTTTCGTATGTTTTATTATGGTACTTCACGAGAAGAGTTCCGTAGTATTTTAGTCACAAATAATAATTGTAAATACAGTGTACGAAGGCGTCTTTAATTGTTAACCGTGAAAGCTCAACGGTTAAAAGGCTTGTAAACTAAGATGGTGGCGAAATATGAAATGCTCGATTGCCATTGGCTACACGCAAGCACGGATACGTAAGAGTTCGGAGTTGACGAACTCTCTTGCGTTTCCGGATGCGTATCCGTGTCCGCTTGCGTCCCGTTGTAGAAGACACGCTGAGTGTCTCGCGTTTGCGTATTCGTGATACGTATGCGCTTGCGTATCACTGTAGAACGGGCCTAAGTCTGTGAAGAAATGAAGTGACGAAATTTCGGTCAGCACTTAACATCTATGTCTTCAGCGCTACTGAGGGGTGCCATGACGTGAGTATGGAGCAGAGCCGGAATGAAGGAGCGGGGAAAAACATGAGATCTCCGAGAAAACCCCCCGATCCGCGGCTTCGTCAGGAACGATTCCCACCTGCGAAAATTGGGAAACGACCCTCTCCGAGAGTCGAACTTGAATCGCAACGGTGGCAGGCGAGTGTTCTAGCCACTACGCCAACTACGGCTCCTAACACAGCATATGTTTGTGTACAGAAGACAATTAGCGCTCGTGCCCACGTGGATTGCATGTCTGACGAGTATTCATGTGGTCGTGCGGTCTGCAGGGGGAGGGGGAGACGGTGTGTGGTATATTTATCCTAAGTGGAGTTTCTTCCGGAGTTTATGCAAAACCTCCTTTATCGGCAGCAGCACTCCAGTAACTATAGGTGCTGCACGGTAAGTTCGAACTTTTATAAATTCATATTTAAAAAAACGGCAGTGGCGGCTCGTGGGTTTGTTGCAAGGTAGGGCTGCAGTTGCCAAGAGTTGTACAGGGTTGTGCGCTGGTTGACTCTACAGCCACTGACACGCTGATGTGCAGGTGCCCCTTACTACTGAGTGATCACAACACATCTAGTAGCCGGCAAATATTTAATGCTCGTTGATCTACGGCGCGTTCATCAAGAGTGGACAGTTCCGACTATCTGCAGCCCCATCTGGCAACAACACTACGAGCCGTCACTGAAAAACGGACCAGAAAATTGCAGGGGCGTCATAAACGGAGGGGGGGGGGAGGCACGGAGGGGACACGTCACCCCCAAAAAAAATTTCGTAGTTTTTAAGATTTTTTTAAGAATAAGATTTCCTTCAGTTGTATGTTAAATATTTTGATGCAGAAACTCTTTAAATAGCAGCATTTTGCACCTTAAAATATAAAATTTCCTGGTGGAGGACTCCTACACACCCCTTTATTATGTAGGTTATATGTACACTTTCTCTACCAGTGATGTCACCCCCCCTCCCCCCCCAAAATCAAATGCTTACGACGCCGATGAAAATTGTACTGTAAATATCTTGCAAGTATTTAAAATAAATAGAATACCATTTGTTGCTTTATTTTAAGTAATTGTTCAATACTAAATTATATATTTTCTGTGCAATTTTTGTAACGCTTGTGTTTCTGAAAGGTCGAACTTAACGTGTGGCACTTGTTGCAGTGGTTAGGGCACTTGCCTCCTAACAAGTGGTATAGTAGGAGTTTGGTTCCCAGCGAGGTCAACCCACGAGTTTTATCATTGTGTACTTGGCTGGCGTTACAACTGGTGAGCGGGTTTTCTCAGGGTATTCCCGATTCTCCCGCCTTTGTCATTCCGTCGCTTTTTCAGGCCCTCATTACATGTCATCCTAGGCAGGCAGATGTATACGAGCGCCCAGGTGTAAGTCTCCATGGTGACCTCGAGTACCTCATTACAAGTAGGGACCCTGGTTTTTCGCGAAAAGAATTTTGCCCTACCTTATTTCAGTGCCTTACGTGCACATCTGCAGTTCTGCTTTGTGGTCAGTGATTGGATATTTTGACTCTCTCGAGCCTTGGGATTCTACCGGCAAATCCCACCCGTGTGGTGTTGCAGAGACTTTATTGTAATTGGCTCAGACAAATGATATACAGCTCTTCGCATAGATACGCTGCCAATAATCATGACGGAGAACTGCAGATGTGCACGTAAGGCACTGAAACAAGGTGGGGCAAATTTATTTTCGCGAAAAACCAGGGTCCCTAATTATATGTAAAGATTTTGTAACGAACAGTTTTTCGCGCCATTTGTTGATAATTCCCAATGTTCACATCTGCAGCTCTGATTCGTGGTCTGTGATTGAATATTTTGTTACGAGTAGGGTCACGAACTTGTATTGAAAATAATTTCGCCCAAGTTTGTTTCAGGATCTTACGTTCACATCTGTAATTCTGCTTCATATACAGTGAGTGGAGGTTTAAACTCTTACATGTCTCGAGGATCTACCTTCAAATTACATACGTGTGGTGTTGCTGTAACTTTTCTGTGATTGACACAGTCAAATGACAGACGTCACTTCAGAAACACACACTACCAATAACCGTGAAGCAAGGCTGCCCATGTGTAGCAACACGTTGAAACAAAGAGGTGCAAAAATCTTTACGCGACAAACTAGTTACCCGAAGTATTCGGTGATTATTTCTTAGCGTGTACTGCAAGAAAATATATTCTATACTTGTTACAGGCTGTTTCGCATTCGTGAGGACCCGGGTTGGATACCCGGCTTCAATCATCCGTATTTAGGTTTCCCATGGTTTCACGAAATCGCTCCAGGTGAATACTGGGATGGTTTCTTAACAAAGGCCATGGCCGACTCCTCTCCCAGCTGCTGTCATTGTAGCAAGTTGTGTCTCCGTCTACAATAACCTCGCTGTCGACGAAACGTAAAGCCCACTTATCTCACAGGCCGTTAACATTAACTGACTGCTTTGTAACACCCTCCAGACATACAAATTAATGAATAAAATATCTTAATTGTTTTCTCAGAAACTAACTTCTGTGTACGATGAAGTATCCTCACTGTGTTTTCTAGTCACTCAGGGTTTGCACTAACAAATGGGGAACAAGTGCTGAAATTAAAAAAAAAAAATAACCAGGGCCGTAACACTTTTACTCATTATGTCGACAGTGCAGCATGATTGACAGAAGTATAGTTTATGATTCGAGCTGTACTCAGAAACAAGTCAATTTTAGGTGTACTTTACAATTGAAAGAAGACATTTGTCGCTGAAACCGTTTCTGTTGTAAGCTGACTTCTGCACGTAATAATATCGAGAAAAATACACATCCGTCTGAGCAGTTCTAGTCATTAATCAGACTCGGTGCAACAAAGAAAATATGATATAAACTAGTGTCTGAAAGGGAAAAAAATTCTGATGTTATAGTGAAATCCTATAACAGAGAAGATAAACTTTTGCGTATTACAAACAGTTTGTCAGGAACGAAAGTTATAGGGAGGAAGTGGAGAGGTGGCGTTGGTACGAATTCATCTTTCTTGATCAAAAATGAGGTGATAGTAGGGATATTGTCACAAATACTCATTTTTACGCCATACACCGAAAAATCGAGTAACAAAATAAAATGTAGGAACGGCTACCTGCTAGAGAATTTGTTTGAAAACTACTGACAGCGGCTTGTGCTGAAATTTGTTTATTGGAGATGAAGAACTTAAAATAATAAATTACTGACGAGAGAAATAAGTCATTAAAGCAATGAGTAAAATTATACAGAGCAGCGGTTCACATTGGTTAACTGTTCGTAGTTAAATAATGGTAAAGTGAAGATTAAATTGCATAAAACATAGAAATTTAATTTTTGAATTCAATGGGAAGTGAAAAAGGAGATTTATACACGACTTGGGTGAATGATAGTTGTATGTGAGGGAAAAAATTGAAATCACTTTTAACGTAAAATATTTTCTACCTGTCAGAAAAGGAGAATTTATGAGGATGATAGCAGTAAATATTTCTATTACAGTCGTGTGTCATTGATATGAAACAGATATCTATAAATTCAATTAAAATATGTAGAATGAATGTTTCTCCCGGGAAGTTTATTTCTTACGTGAAACATTGCACTCTTGAACAAGAGTAACACATGGAAGAGAGACGGAACGAGACACAAATGTACGAGCAGCTGTCGAGTTGAACGGGGACTATATTCAAATCAGAGTCCGTTAGGTCGCACTCGCCTAGCAACTAGGGCTGCGAGCCACCGATATTCCCCTCGGGGCTGACGTTAAGGGCTTGGGCCAAAGTTTATACATTTTTTACGATAATTGTTTTAAACATCCACGGGAGCTGATATCGTAAAATCGCTCTGTAACTTTGTTATACTTTGTTTTAACCACGCACTCGAATTTTGCCGATACAAAATACAGCATGATGCTAGCTAATTATTTAATTAACTGAATTTATTTTTAACTGATAAATAAACCAAACTCTTTGTACCGCTTGTCTAAAAAATTTCATTACGTAGCAAAACCAATATGCAGCACAAGAAAAAAGCGATTTTACATTATAGGCTCTCGCCTGGGTAAAATAAAAAAAGTAAATTCATAAAAACTATACTTTTCTTTACAAAAGCATAGAAACTCGCGCCCTTTCTTTTAATGTTTTTATGTCGCAAAAAATAATTGTTTTATATTTTTACCAAATACAGTTTATGTACTGCGTATCACATGCCATACTCTTTCTCCTCCTAGTATTACAAATTTTACATTCCGTTAGTTTTTGTATAATTTCCTGTCAAAATAAAAATTTTACTGGTTTTGGACATACCCCAACTAAACCAAAAACTCATATTAATTAGGTAATTAATAGCGAAAAATTATACGGGAACGTGGACAAAGGCATTCTTAATATTGCCTATGGATATGTATGTGTGTGTGTGTATATATATATATATATATATATATATATATATATATATATATATAAACACACACACATATTATGTTTTAATGACACATACTAGAATTTTTATAAGTCACTCAAGCGCATTTTGTCTCTGTGCGTTAACTCATCAGTTTAAGGAAAATAGTTTCTGTGTAACTGTAACATTTGAATGTGGAAGATTCATTGTGCTTAAAACTATACTACGGGTGTGAATTAGATTAAAAAATCTCCGTCAGATTTTCCTTACGAAAATACAAGTACCGGTGTCCAATCAAGTGAACGTTAAGCTAGCAAGTTCTCCCATAATATCTCGTATTGCAATGGTTTAAGTGATAACCGTGTTATGTAGAAGATGGCGGCATTTTACTTGGCAACCCTGCCAAGGGAGGTAATTTTAATAGCGCTGTGACTTCCAGACAACAGTGGCTTTTCCTGAATTTTTTGAAATATTATAGATGATGTAAAATTATATAAAGGATAATTAATGAACGCTTTAGAAACATTTTGAGAAATAAAATGTTATCACTTTATCTTTCTTTTTGGTTACAAGATACCTCTTCTTTGCCTACACTCCACCTCGACCACAATATTTTTTTTTTTGCAGAAACGTTTGCGTCCGCACGAACAACTTTCCAGTGTTTCATCGCACTTGGATGAATGTCGTAGGAACGCACACTCACACAAACAGATGATGGGCAATATTCTTCCATAACGACACCCGGGGACGCTACTACAAGAGAGAGAGAGAGAGAGAGAGAGAGTGGTACATTCATAGTTGGCATGCATGCCAGGCGCAGCAAGAACTGCCTGGCTCACAGGTATCACAAGGACTGCGAAATGAAGACGAAGGCACGCTATCGATCGCAAACTACATTACCGGAATTACTGCGTTTCGATCGTTTTAATGGCGTGTTGAGTTAGCGCGCCTTTTGCTCCTGACCGTGCTTTGACGTAATACAGTAAACTCCCGATTATCCGTGATAATTGGTGCTGCGCCACGCACGGATAATAAGGAAATACGGGTAACCCGAAAATAGCACATATGTTAGTATAAAAATGAAGAAAAAAATGAATTTTTAAATTATTGACTCAAATACCATATTGAGTAATGGTTTTACATACTAATAACGTATTTCACAACAATTTCACCAAAATAAATAAAAGTATGTCTGGGGTACACGGAAAAAAAAAAGAAAAAAAATGATGTTGAAATTTTGTTAACCCATTCTTGCGCGATCTCGTTAATCCATTCTTGCGCGCAGGAGTTGACACTCATACATTCCAAAAAGGTTTTTTTTTTACAAAAATTTTCGTTTTTACAGTGTTAAAAGTCGCACGTATAATCCAAAAACCGGTTAATCTGTGCACGGATAATCGGAGTATACTGTAATATTCTGTACTTGCGCCATGTGAAAATTAATGCAGTAAATTAGAACAGTAGAGATTAAATACGAGTTCGTTCGTATTTCCTTGTCTGTGGGTTCTCAACACTTCTGCAACATTCTGCCGCATTGACCTAAAATGGTTCACTTTTTAATTTATGTATACGGACTCGTGTGTGTATGTGTGTACAGTACATTAACACATTATACCACTGGTATGCATCATTTGTGTGTATGAATGTTACGTAAGGTTTACTTCCACAAAAATTTACATAAAAGAACTATTTTTGCAAGTAGATTTCACATTGTCAAATGCTTGAACGTTTGAAGGTACACTTAAAACTAAATTATTAAAAATAATATACCTCTTTCTCAAAATGTTTATACTTGTATACATACACATGCATCATTAAGTCTATGAGTAATCCTTTTGATAGTTAAGATTACAACTACTCTTGACTCACTTAATTCTGTAATTTATTAAAAGTTTTTACCATTAATTTTTTTTGTAATTTTCATGGAATGCCTTATACTCTGTTCAAATGTATGTAAATACCAGTACTCATTCCCAAATTGTGACAATATCAAGACATCTC
Organism: Medauroidea extradentata; assembly: GCA_003012365.1. NCBI lineage: Eukaryota > Metazoa > Arthropoda > Insecta > Phasmatodea > Phasmatidae > Medauroidea > Medauroidea extradentata. The sequence goes on from PNEQ01010806.1 coordinate 14,885, forward strand.
GTTCGCCCAAACGTATAACTTTGAGAAAAGGAAATAACATCGAAATATTTTGTGTCTGTATTTTTTATAATAAAAGTACATATTTTATTTCATGTTCAAACAATTTTTTTAAACGGCACATTCTAAACTATTTTGTTTTACCAATGTTCATTTTTTTTCCAAACTTAAAACAAATTACTGTTTTGTCACTGGGAAACAATATTGTGGTAATTAAATCACAGTTTGGTATAAATATTTAAACTTTTAACGTAAACAAAGTTAAACTGAATTGGAAATTCTAAATTAATCCTTGAACAGGAAATGCAAACAGTTCGTGTTTTGCGAAACAGGATCTGAAAAAACCGTAAGCTACTGTTTACAGATTGATATGACTGCAAATATAAGTCTTATTTCAGATTTTTATACGGTAGCTGCATGTCTCATATCTTCGTAAGTAAATCAAACAACGTTCGAATATTAAGTAACTTACTAATATAAAGGAATACGTTAGAGAGAGAGAGAGAGAGAGAGAGTCATAAACTCGTAACGATTTGATATTTTTTACGAAACATAAATAACGTAGCGTTGTCAACTAGAATAAGATTTTTCTAGCTTAGGTAAGGAAATTAGAACAGAAATTTTTCTTTGAGAAGAAATAACATTCCCGGATATTCTAGTAATATCGCTGGGTAAATGGAATGTCGATCTTGTCTGATATATTGGCCACCGTTGTCACCAGACATTCACGGACTGTGCGCCAACAGCAGTTGCCTGCAGTAAACCAGAAACAATTTGCTGTATATCTTACAGTGACATAACTGCTGCCACCACGTTAGTACATGCCAACATCGATTACCAAAGTACTGTTTGTTTTTTATTGTAGCAACGACGTAGGCAGGCAAGAACATGCTTAAGGTTTCATATGAATGTTTCATCCCTTCATTTCAATGTTTCGCATGTATAGGCCAATGTTATTCCTGTGATTTGAAACTTGATCTAAAATTGTTGCTGGATGCCTTTTTTTTTTTTTTTTTAATAGACGTGCGTCAAAGTCCCAAACAAATGTATCTGCAATGTACAAATATAGATTTTTTTTTATCTAGTCCAGTTTTATTGAATATCCTAAGATAAAACAACATAAGTTGGCTGGCGTAACTTTTTATAATTATATCACTATTTGTTTAACGTGTTTATAAGTTTTAGAATTATTATGAATACTGAATTTGAAATCACTTAACAATAACAGATCCACACTAACTTTAATTTAATGACATAAGTTTTAATAATGTAAATATGCACAGAAAGACGGGGGAAATCAGAATTACTTCAGCTGTTCCCGTTGTAATCTTGCTTTTTTCCATGAAATTTTTTTATAATATATTTTCAGTGTGCACAGTTTAGGCCTCGCTGTTAAGTTTTGCAGTGGTTTCGAAAAAATATTTTTAACGCAAATTAATACATATATCGAAAATTCATTATGGCAGTTTTAACAATTATATATCATCATTTGTATCTTAATTTTTCTGTTGCAATACACCAAATGGATTTTTAGATTATTGCCCCTGAAATATCACATATTTTGTTGTCAAAATAACCTAAAATGAAGCAAAACAATTATTTGCTAGCAAACCGTACATTATTAAAAAAACGCTTCGGTGAATTTGTGTATCGTATGACTGTACACAGTGTAAAATTTTTTCCAAAGCATTTGGTTAAAAAATATTTGAGTTATTTGCTATTGTTTGAAATAAATGAAAGATTATTGACTTAAATGCAGTGATAGTGAGGTGGCACTCTAGACAAAGCTAGTCCTCATTGGCTGTGTGGTTGTATAAAGTGTGCAACATGGCGGCGCCTACTATCACACATGCAGACCTCCTGCCCTGACATTTTCCTGTGCGACGAGCGAATCACGCCGAACGAGTAATGCCCGCCCTGTTACAAAGCCATCAAGTGCTGAGTGCCGGATTATTTCGTCGTTACGGTTATCTGCCTCGGAGACAAACAAGCCACTAACATCGATCACGTCACGACGGAACGACGCCACGATATATCGATATATCGATAGTACGTGATCCACTGTGAACTGCAGTGCGCATTTGAAACTCCTGTCTTAAACAGCGTGTGTTTTAAAACCAAAGTCTGACTTGCATGCATACGGAGAATGTTACGGTACATTGGAGTTAAACAGACGTAATAATTGCAGTCAGTAGAGAATTAATTAAACATCAGGTTTAAACTTTAACTCTGAAAGTATCACGTTTATAGAAAACAATTGTGAAGCAACATTCGGACAGCGAAAACTTAATTTTGTCCACACATATTGGAGGAGGATTTTACGAGTGTTTTTACTTCGAAATTCTTCTGGGAATCCGCCACGGAAATTTTCGGTTTTAAATCACATGTAACACAGCTATCTAAATTAATAGTATTACATATATCTTAAGGGCGTAGTTAACTAAATAGATGGTTAGCGAACAGTTTTGCTATCAATGTTTGAGGGGAAAAATAATTGACGGTCACTACATACAATTCGACAATCGAAATTAACTCTTTTCCTCACTGCTTGTACGGTTGGCAGCGAATAACAGAATTTAGTTTCACATAATTTCTAAGGTAAAACAATAACCTCGTATTGTTATATGAAATTTATTATTTTGTATTATATATTTTGTAAATGATTCCTAGTGACACATTAGCTTACTTCCGAATGCTCAGTCAAACTGTCTACGCTCCTACAGTCATAAGGTCGTTTTTATTTATTGTTTCATTGTTCACATGCACGCTGCTTTTCGCTACAGTTCAAAATGTTCGCACTGAGAGGCCGTGTCGAATACGTTGTCCAGTAAAAACCTCAATTTAAAGCGAAGAAAACTAAGAGTGGTTCTGTGCGTTGAGAAATAATTTTTGTTAACTTTTTATCTTTACGCTGTTATAAAATCACACGAGTATAGTGAGGATAGATTTCTTCAGTCGTATGACCAGGTTACGCCGATCATCAGGGTTGTAATAAACTGTTGTAATGCTGCTCAGGCCGCCGGGTTTTAATATGACGAGAATAAAAAAGTGTGCACGTTTTATTCTAATAAATATTTATCTGAATACGATGTCCGCAGCTCACATTTACACATAATTTTTGTATAATTTTTTTTTGTATTTTTATTTGCGGGTAAAAATAAAAACCTATATATATGTATATATATATGTATATATATATATATATTCGCCTGATTTGACAATAGGCACACATTTCCTCTTGAGTATGTTTTGTTTTAACTTGTTCTTCCTACTTCAATAATAGATAAAACTATTATCCGAGTTTGTTATGATGTGTTTGCAATAAGATGAAAGAATCAAAATTTCAGAAAATTAAGTGTTTAAATATTCAAGATGTTCAAAATTTGTTAATATCGTTGTTGTGCATATTGTTTTCTGTTTATTATATAAATATGGCTATTAAGGCCTTGTTACCGAGTTTTGCAGTGATTTCGAAAATATTTTTTTTATTGCTACCTAATACTCATATCAAAATTTCGCTGCACTGTTTTGACACTTATATGTTATAATTTGTAGCTGAATTTTTTTGTAGAATTTTACTGAACGGTTTTTTAGATTTCATTGCTCAAAGTACCACGTTTTTCGTCGTGAAAATAAGCAAAAATGAAGGAAATTATTTTTTGCTGGCGAATGGTACATTATTTTAAAAACATGTCCACAGTATTGTGCAACGTGTGACTGCACATTGACTCAAATTTTTTTCTAAACTTTTGGTTAAAAAATATTTGAGTTATTGGCACCTGTCTAAAAAAAAAAAAAAACTCGGGAACAAGCCCTTAATTCTCTGTTCATTAGGAAAATGTGCGTTGAGTGTTCGTAACTTTATTATTTTTTTCATAGTTGGTTTTTTTTGTACTTGGCTACCTAAGGCGTAGAGTGGGTAGGACAAACGTTCAGCTTTAGGTTTGCAAACAATAAGCCGAGTAATGTTAACTCGCGTCTAATAACTAATGTCATCGCTTCTCGATCGTCTCCTTGCTACGCTGCTCTCGACACGGTTAAGCAGATGTTAGTTGACGAAAGCCGCCATATTGTTCGAAAAAAATCAAATAATACGCATAATAAAACCACAACGAAATTAAATTGAATGCACTGTGCTAAAAATATATAAGAAGATCGTATAAGAGGAAAACTTATATAAATAAAGTAACGTGTAAAATATATGCTACGGACGTTGTATTTGTTAAAATAGTTAACATGTATGAGATGCCGGTAGACCAAAGCAGTCGTTGCCTTGTAAATGCTAGGCAGGACAACATTAATTCAGTCACATGTCTATACCTAACGTAATGGAAATCGCAAAAATATTCTCATTTATCAAATATCTATGTGTATACCAGATTCAATGGCGATCGGTTGAACAGCATAGAAGTTGATGTGCTGCTGCGCCATCTAGTGGCGAGTTAAACAAAATACATACATGAGCCAATTTTCATGGTGATCGGTCAAACGATGTCGGAGTTCATAGATCTCACAAATACATACATATACCAACGTCCATTTGATTAAGCCCGCCAACCTCAAAAACCTGAACAGCATTAATGGCGTTTTTCACAAACAACCAGGTGACCCTCTAAACCTAGTAATGCGAGCGAGAAAACCTTCAATACTCCGAATGGTGAGTATCTGTAACCGCCTATATCAGTTGTCTACGATTACATTACATTATTTATTAACTAACAGAAAATATAAAATTACGAATGAGATCTTGTTGATCTTGTCTCCGAACTCGTCATACGAAATAGTTGACTCTGTGTGTGTATATATATATATATATATATATATATATATATATATATATATATATATATAGAGAGAGAGAGAGAGAGAGAGAGAGAGAGTGAGAGAGAGAGAGAGAGAGAGGGAACTGAAAAATTCGCGTTTTCTGTTAGGAACAAGGTAGAACGTTCGTGTCACACAATTGACCCTTGACTGGATTGACACCTAGTGTACGTCGCTGAGCTAGTAATAACAATGTAACTAAATACAGACCCATATCACTGTATTACCGAGCAGCCAATGAAGAGCTGATGTGCTCTTGAGTGCACATATATTATTGGAAGCTAGCCTACGGGTCAGTGAATACGCGATTTTTTCCGCTCTCTCTCTCTCTCTCTCTCTCTCTCTCTATATATATATATATATATATATATATATATATATATATATATATATATACATACATATATCCAAGAAGCAGGAGTATCTGGACTCAAGACTCCGCGATCACTCTTGCCAACTGACTGGTCGATGTCAAGATGTCGCTCGGAATCACGTGCGGAAGGTGGGACATTAAAATTACCAGATCATCAATACTGCAAGTACACATGTAATTTTATTCGTGATAAATTTGTTTAAAAAATAGAGTCTGTGTTGCTTCTGTTGGCGACACAGGGCAAACGACAGACTTTGACTTAAGACCCCGATTTTCGCGGAAAAGATATTTGCACCAGTTTGTTTCAGTGCCTTACGTGCACATCTGCAGCTGTGCTTCATGGTTATTGGCAGAGTGTTGTGTGTGTACAGGCGTCACTTAATTAACTACGCCAATCAGAACAATGTTTCTGTAACACCACAAGACTGTCATTGGCGGGTAGAAACCATAGACGTTGAGAGTTTTTAACATTCAGTCATTGACTACGAAACAGGGCTGCAGATGTGGACGTAAGGCGTTGAAAGAAAATGGTGCAAAATTATTTTTGCGAGTATCAGGGGGTCCCTGCCTATGGCGAAAACAAATCTGCCTCGCTTTGTTTTAGTGCCTTACGAGTGCGCAGTAGATGAATAAACGCTGAAAATATAAATTGATTTCTACGCTTTTTTCGAAGCCAATATGGATAAAATACACAATGACAATCCAAGATAATGGTATTTGCCAACTTTATGAGTACATGTTTATCCAAAATTACTCATTCGCTACGCGTAATATCTTGCGCCGCAGTTAATTGCACGAGGTTCCGGCGTCAGAGATTGTGCCTCAGAAGTTAGTAACACTGAAAAAAAAAATTTTGCTTAAAACGTTGGCTAAAACTGTTATCTAGGATTGCTATTGTTAAATTTTCGCAAATTGGCTTCAAGAAACCTACAGTTATATATTAATGCTTTTAGCGTTGAATTATGTACCACGCCCTCTTACGTGCACATCTCCATCTCTGCTTCGTGGTCAGTGATTGGATATTTTAACTGTCACGTGACTTGAGATTCTACCGGCAAACCAAAGACGCGTGGTGTTACAGGAAAATTATTATAATTGGCTCAGTCTATTGATATACGGCTCTTCAGGTAGACATGCTGCCAATAACCATGAAGCAGAATTGCAGATGTGTACGTGAGGCACTGAAACAAACTGGGGCGAAATTCTTTTCGGGAAAAACAGGGTCCCTACCCATGACGTGTTTTTATAAATAACTTGGAATCCACCAGGTATTTATGTCTGCGTTAATTCTCAGCCATATTGCTGGCTCGCGAGGATCTAGTTATCCTCTCATTAGGTAAGTTTCGCATGCTAGTTTGTGACTCAATGCTTTTTTCTGAAACTATAATAAATAATGACTGTTTTCGTTATCGAGCGCCATAAGAGTGAAAGCCCTACAAAAAAAGTTTCTTTATTCAGCCGAAGGAAGTTTGCAAGTGGCATAGTTTATCTCGTACACGGCACGCAGCAGGTGGGCCATATATCGCGCAGTTTGCAGCGTCAGGTCTTGAATTATTACTCTCTCTAAAGTTGGTACCTACGAATGCGGTTAACACCACTTGGTAACGAAAATTCATAATTTTATGCTTGTTACGTAACACCGTACAACTTATAGACATTATTTCTGATAAAATGTTCGTCCGGTAAAATTTTTATAACCTATGGGTTTGTACGATGACACGTTAAAGTAAAAATTTTTACTGCTAATTGAATTTACCCAATATAAAACTAACAAACTAGCTCTACTATAGAAACAACACAATTCATAGATACATGGATAACCTGAGACATGTAGTTCTTAATATAAAAACCTCATATATACCTCGTCGACGTCTTATTGCATTTTAAATAGATAATAAGGTTACACTACGTATGGATTTGCCACAAATTAAAAAAAGTTAAAGCTTTTTGCACTATATATATATATATATGTCAACCTAAAAAGTTTTCATTATGTAACTCAACTCACGCTTGACGCTGTGCTAGTGTACAGTAATTTCATTCGTGTATGTTCCAAACACTAGTGAAGTTTTCACTTTCGTGCGTTATTATATAACACCTATAATTATACAAACACTTTATTGAAATATAATACAATTTTTAAACAATACTCGGTTCAGATATAAAATTATAATTATTTTTGTTGATTTAAAGTGTTTTTGCTTCAACTGTATTTCAAGGTGTTTGAACTTTTTTTGACGAAACTAATAAACGTGTCTGAAATGTGATAGTTACTGACCCGAACATGCTGCGGGTTCAACGACCAGCATGCTGGACTGCACAGTACTGTATACAATATATCTTCAGATACTAGTATATTATCTGTTGCTACACTGAGTGTACAATTGCATATATGACAAGGTAGCAGTCTGTGTTTACATACATGTCTGATATTGGTTCACAGTCCTCTAGGAAGTTCTCAAGTAAGAGTTTCAGTAACAGTGACACAATCGCGAAAGTAACTGACGAGTACAGGAGACTGAAATCTAACGTGTTAAAATTTACTCACAAAATTCCTTGGTATATAGTGATAACATGCGAAAAAAAAGCACAGTGCAGATCTCGACGGAATGAAATATTCAAACAAGGTATCACTGTAAAAAAATTACTTCCTAAAGTGTGTAATTAACCTAAACACAATATCGGACAATTACTATACTTCCGCCTTGTAAATATACAAACTTTTACGTTTGTTACAATATACGTCTGGTAACTTTAGTATACATTTGACTGATTCATAAAAATGTTTAAGAATGCTACCATGGATGTCTGGGAAACAATTCTACCATACCTACTTTCTTAGCGCTCCTGTACGCACGTGTAGCAAATCTACAAACTATTTTTTAGAGTGAAGTCCAAGCATGCTAAGTTCTCCGACACAGCACACACACACACACACACACACACACACACACACACACACACACACACACACACACACATATATATATATATATATATATTCTGTCTCAATATGTGATACGCTTCACGGTCCGAAGGTCGGCAAGTTATTCTTTCCACGCTAGAGTCAACATTCAACACTGAGGTCTTCAGCGCTGGTGAGGGGCGATGTGAGGTGAGTACGGAGCGGTGCCGGAATGAAGTGGGAGATCCCCGAGAAAACCCGTCGACCAGCGGCATCGTCAGACACGATTCCCTCTTGTGCAAATCCGGGGACCGACCCCATCGAACCGAGATCACCTTAGTGGGAGGCGAATAGTGTAACCACTCGACCACCGCGGCCCCACTTCCCGCACTAGAACTATGCTCTTGTGAACATCACTGTACAAACTGCCTAACAAATATGGAAAGTAAGTAACCTGTTTTCCGCGAAAATAATTTTGCCCCGGTTTGTATCAGTGCCTTACGTACACATCTGCAATTCTGCTTCGTAGTTTTTGGCAGCATGTCTTTATAAAGTGACGTATATCGTTTGACTGAACCAATTACAATAACATTCCTACAACAACACACGTCTGTTATTTGCCGGTAGAAAATCAAGGCTCATTACAGTTAAAGTATCCAATCACTGACCATGAAGCAGAACTGCAGATGTGCACGTAAGACACGGAAACAAAGTGAGGCAAAATTATTTTCGTGAAAAACCGGGATCCCTACATGTACACAATACGTGCTCCCATACTTCAAGTTTCACATATAGCAACTATTTAGCGCTGGTACTATACGTGTATGTTAAATATGTATACATTAGTCTGATTCCTTAAAATGTTCAGGATCGCGATTATTGATGTATTAGAAACTATTTTACCATACCTATTATTTTAACACTCGTATGCATAACCGTTTTAAATTTACTAATAATGTTTTACGGTGAAGCTTGTGTACCTCACTTAGTGTTGTTATCATTGATGTGGTGCTGCTGTCTTCCTGATATGTTTTGTTGGTTATCTGTCCTTGTATCGTTCAGGTTTCTCGAATAAAAACCTAATGTTGAGTGTACTAATAGCCATATTTAATAGAAGGCCGCAGCCTTAGATCTGGCAACCCTGCACACAAGGGTCATTTAATACTTCTTTTAGCTCTCCAAAGGCAATGGCTGTACCTGATTCGTTATTCTGCCCTATATACCGGCGAATTAGGTGAAGAAGTGTTAAAATTCCCCTTCCTGGCAGGGTTGCCAGATCTAAGGCCGCGGCCTTCTACTAAAGACGGCTTTGGTGCACTTTACCCCTTGGAGCTTCACCAGAGCATCTTGAGAACGGTTCATCGGAAAGTTTGTAAATGCAGGCTACAGTACATAGCAGGAGTATTACGATCAATACGTAATAACTGGATAACCTACGAAACTTAACAGTTTAGATACATACGATACATAGGGACCCTTGTTTTTAGCGAAAAGAATTCAGCCTCACTTTGTTTCGTTGTCTTACGAGCACATCTGCAGTTCTGCTTCGTGGTCAGTGATTGGATACTTTAACTGTCACGAACCTTGAGATTCTACCGGCAAATAACAGACGTGTGGTGTTGCAGGAACGTTTTTGTAATTGGCTCAGTCAAATGATATACGGCTCTTCACACAGACACGCTGCCAATAACCATGAAGCACAATTGCAGATGTGCACGTAGGTCACTGAAGCAGACTGGGGCAAAATTCTTTTCGCGAAAAAACAGGGTCCCTAACAAAACAACAAACAGGGATACCGCTTAAAGTCCACGTTAAGGGAGCTATTCACCTCAGTTTTCAACGGCTTTATTTATTTTTATTCATATTTGTACCAGATATTTTTTTCTGATTTCAGACGTAAATTGCGATTAAATATTCCTCTTAGGAAACTTTTGTATCTCTCATAGTTTTTGCATAATGAGTCGTAAACGTCAAAATTTGCATTTTACGGTTTTAAGTACGCCACTAAAACCAACTTACATACCAAACCGACAAAATTCACACTATATAACAATGTTGTAGGCTATGATTTGACATATATAAAAACAAAAAAAAAATACTTTTGTATTTAATAAGAAATGGCGAATTTTGAAATGAAAATTACAAAAAATATAAACATTTTTTCAGAAATACAAAAAATAATATATTTTGTTTTTATGTATGTCAAATCATAGCCTACAACATTGTTATACAGTGTAAATTTTTTCAGTTTGGTATGTCGGTTTTAATGGCGTACTTAAAACCGTAAAGACAAAATTTGACGTTTACAACTCATTACTAGTGCCCGGTAATTTTCGCGAAAAGATTTTTGCAACACTTTGTTTCAGTGCCTTACGTGCGCACCTGCATCTCTGCTATGTGGTCAGTGATTGGATGCCGTAACACACAGACGTGATGTGTGACAGTTATCCATGTATTGATTGGCACAGTCAAATGAATAACGACTCTGCACAAAAACACTCTGTCAATAATCATGAAGTTGAACTGCAGGTGTGCACGTAAGACACTGAAACAAAGTGGGGCAAAAATCTTTTCGCGAAAACTACCGGGCCCTAGTCATTACGCAAAAACTATGAGAGATACAAAATTTTCTTACGAGGAAGATTTAATCACAATTTATGTATAAAATAAAAAAAATATCTGGTACAAATATAAAAATAAAAAAGACTTTGAAAACTGTGGTGAACCACGCCCTTAAGGCGAGTCTCAATTAGCTAGTCTTCCCACACAGACTATGGCAACATCTGCTTTACAACAAGTCCTCACTCGTCATATGGACGACACAGAACGGCTGTCCAAGCTAATACTGCACAATTTCCTACTAATACAACCACGATTTTATGGCGAAAAAATTTTTGCAACATTTGGTTTCGATGCGTCATGTGCACACCTGCAGCTCTGCTACATCGTCTGTGGTTGGTTGATTTTACCCTCACTTGCCTTGGCAAATTACAGACGTACAGAGTCACAGTTATCTTACTCGGATTGGTGCAGTCAAATGGGAGAAGTATCTGAACAAAAACACGCTGCCAATAACCATGAAGCAGAATTGCCGATGTGCACGTGAGACACTGAAACAAAGTCGGGCAAAAATCTTTTCGCGACAAAATGGTGGCTCTACCTACTAACGATGTTTTAACTAATATAATATTTTTGTTTAATTTTAAAGGCAGACATATGATAAAACCGTCTCATATTTATGTGCCGATAATTGTTTTTGTTATGTAGCCTGGTTTTTCCAAAGCAAGAAATGATATAAATTTGGATAATTATCGAATTTATAAAAAAAATTGTAGTACAATATTAACATTGCATAGTCTACTGGAACGTTACGAAATAATTTCCGAGATTTATTTATGTTGCCAAAATTTAGCTCTTCAACTTGTTTCAGAAAAATAATCCTTTAAATTACAAACATTTAACAACGTGTGTGAACGCGCTTCATGATTGCAGCTTATTAACTTGTTCAATAATTACTTGTTTTAATTATTGCTAACTACCTCTCTTATTTCCGCGTAGCTAATTGTCAAGACTCGAATATCCCAGGGGCGGATAAAATGACCCATTGTAAGTTGTAAAGTTGGTAGGGAATTAACTCTGGTTATTCGCGTTAATCCGAGCATTAATGTTATATTTGCTAGGTAAGCTACTTTTTAAAATGTCGTGCGATATTCGCAGTGTGCAAGAATGATTTAATTTTATTCTATGAAAAAATGACTCCGAAAAAAGCTGAATGTTACTTGCTTGCAAACAGTGCTAGTTGAAGGAAAACATTGTTGCAATTAAGAAATACCTTATACCTAGTATTTTTTTAGGTTGTCATTTTATTTGAAGGGGAACATAAAATGTAAATTTATAATTAGTTAATAACATTGTCACGTTGGTACGATAAAAATATACTGTGTTCATGGCCTACGCTCATGTAACGGAGCAAAGGAATAAAATATGTCAGAACTAAACGGCATTAATTTCTCTTTGCGCTTGTTAAAGTGGCATATGGATTTGGATTATTAAGTTTTTATACAAGCGTTTTTAAATATTTGCCTTTACCTACAACACATATTATTACATAAACCACAATACCAACATTACTTTTTTTTATCAGTTAAGTGAAAAATAAAAAATCAATAGATCACTACGAATTCCCCCCCCCCCTTTTTTTTGCCATAAAAATATTTACTGTCAGTAAAAATTGCTTCATTAATCGTTGAAGCAGACTAGGGTATCTTTTCACCGAAGTGCAGTTCTTAAAGTAAGAATCATATTCCCTTTTCCTTGCTGTCAAAACCCATTTATAGAACCTGTTTCGAAAGCTACACAATTATCAGTGGCAAGAAAATAAATAATCACGATGCCACATTCTTCATTTAGCACGTCTGTATTCCTTGTTATAACTTTCTTTTCAATTGACTTTCGTTTCATTTGCGACAATTTTGCGAATATATGAACCATATGTTTTTATCCGACTTTACCAGAGTTGCGGGTTTGCCCTTCATAAACGTGGGCGTCTCAGTGAAAAACATATTATTTCCATCTTCTCGCATTCTTCATAATAAATTGTGTGAAATAATAGTGAATGTTTTAGTGTACTGTTAATGGAACAGAATAATAAATGTATTTGAAGCATTTTAATAAGTACTACTCAATAATTTGCCTTTATGTAATATAAACGTAATGAACTGACAAAAATGTCTAATAATATCAGTCAACAGAGAGCAAATAAATATAGAAGCTTGCGGCAGACTCGTTAATCAATTCGGTTATAATTAAACTGAAAATATTCACTGCAGGAAAGTCAGAGGATTGAAAAAAACGATAGCACAGTTTTCCCCATCCGTTGGCCGAGAAAAAATTAATATCGGTGGATTTTCAAAACTTCCTCGACCGAACCGATTTCTATGCCTGGAATCCCTTTTTCTCATAAATATATTCTCTACAGAAGTTTGTGAAATATATGCAAAGATACGAAAGCTACGGGAGCGCAGTGAGTCTTTCACGGCTGAACGAAGACTCTGGAACGCGACAGAAGATAACGTCTTGTTTTTCCGGTCCACGGGTCTTCGGCGTCAAGAGATGCGATTTGTTTTTAAGTTGCCGCCTCCTCGGAGCGGTGTTAATAAAAGTCAAAGGCAAGTCGCGGTGATGGAATTTGTTTGGAACTGCCTCGCCAATTCCCTCGGCAAACTCTCGTCTCTCATTGGGCTTCCCCTCCCCTCCACGAGTCTGCAGAATCCGTTCACTTCCCCTCCTCGCCCCATCAGATCACCGTCAGCCTTCCCCGCCGAGGAATCCATCTCCATGGACCATCAGCTGCATCAAGGTTTGATCACCGGCTCGACACAAGATCTCTACCTGACCAGTCAAGAGTCAAGATACGTGGTGACATGTTCTCAAGAGGAAGGCAGACGCTGGTATGAACACTTTGCGCACAGAGACGATGGGGCCAATGGTGAGCGAGCAATAATCACCCTTATAGCTCGCGCCTATCGCGGTCCTTGTAGTCCAATATCTAGCAAATCAAATCATTGTCAGTATGTTGATATTGTATGTATAAAAAAACAAAAGATTTAACTACAGACTCCAGGATGTGTTTTTATCCTTTACGTACCTTCAGAAGATCGAACAACATTGCCGTAAACATGAATTTCTTTGCCATTATAGCCTTCTTCTCTGTAATGATATACGATAGATAGGGATGATGGTTTATCGCGGGAAAACTTGACTGTTTGCTGGGTTTCAACGCTCGTTCAGCTTATGAAGAGACTACTGGTTTTCTCTTGTACGTGGAGCTGTCACCCTATTTGACTGAGCCAATAAGAATATTGCTATTGTGATATCTGATGCCTGTTATTGGTCTGCAGACAGACGTATATAACCCAGTAACATATGTTGCAAGAAACCACAGTGTTTTCAAGGGTAGGTTGACACAAACAATTTTCGCGATATATCATCATCTCCGACGACAGGACTAACATAAAAGTGACGTCTACAGGAAATAACTTTGCACATTTATTCTGGAAAGAAACTATGTTCCCAGAACTGTTATTTACGGACATGTGCTTATTCACGCGCAAACATTGATTTTACTGCAGCATCTTGTTAGAGACTTTTCTTAAGGTAGCCACTTGAGCAGCCGTATTGTGCTCGCCAGAGCCCAGGATGTGCGGGAACTCTAAGAGCGACTCACATAGGTGCTCACGTCTCACTGTATTATCTTAGGCGTACATCACTGAACTAACGGGCAGTTTCCTCTCCGACATCACCCTCCAACGAGACTTTCAATTACTACACCGTCACTTCACGACATCACTAAGGACGAAGACTGTACGAACCTATACCTACTACAAGATTATGAACTCATGTTATTATTCACAAATACTGGCTGATGGTTTTGCTGAAAAGATTTTTGCACCACTTTGTTGCAATTCCTTATGTGCACATCTGCAGCTGTGCTTCATGGTTATTGGCAGTGTCTCTTTATGTAAAAGCGTCACTTATTTGACTGAGCCAATAAGAGCGAGGTTACTGCAACAACAGACCTATGAGATCAGCTGGTACAACGCCAAGACGCTGAGCGTTTAAAACAACCCAATCATTGATCAACAATGAAACCCTGGTGCTGGTTCACTCGAGAATTAATACAGGAATTATATCCTACTTTCCTGGCAGATTTCTTTTTGTTCTGTTTTATCCGGCCTGTCGATTTAAATGTAAGCCAACAGAAAATGCGGTAGAAGTACACACGTGTTTGAAACATAACTTGTAGGGTAGTATAAACCCAAAATTTTCCTTTTTCTACCAGCATAGAGATAGACAGGGACAATAATATTTCACAAGTTCAATGACCTGCATGTTAGAATGTACTGTACTATGCATATTCAAACCCCGACATATTGCCCACCAGCTGCTACTCACTGGAACAAGTCAATGAACTAATAGAAGGGGTTTAAGTCTCCACAGCACAATGAATTCTAACACGCGAGTTATTGAACTCCCGAAATTTTCTTTTCCCTACAGATAAGTAGGGACCCTTGTTTATCGCCCCACTTTGTTTCAGTGTCTCACGTACACATCTGCAGTTATGCTTCATAGTTATTGGCAGCATTCTTTACAATGTGAGGTATATAATTTGACTGAGCCAATTATAATAACGTACCTGCAACACCACACGTCTGTGATTTGCCGGTAGAATCTCAAACTCATGTCAGGTAAAATATCCAATCACTGACCATGAGGCAGAACTGCAGATATGCTCGTAATGCACGGAAACAAAGTGAGGCAGATAAGTATCGAATATATACAGGACGATGGAACATAAACTATAATTCGCTGAACCCTGTTGTAATATACTGTCCCATATTGCACTATCTATTGGCGTTTGATGTAGAGGAGTCTGTAGCTATAGGCACGGAAATTTCGCGGATTCAACTACCAGCAGTCTGGACTGCACAGTACTGTATACACTACATCTTCAGATACTTGTATATTGTCTGCTGCTACACTGAGTGTACAGTTGTTCATGTGACGATGTAGCGTGGCAGTCCATGAGTGTTTACATGCAGGTCTGATATTGGTTCACAGCCCTCAAGGAAGAATGGGGCCGCTGTGGCCGAATATTCAGACCATTCGCCTCCCATGATTCACGGCCGTGTTGGTCCCCGAATTTTCGCATGTACAGTAGAAATCATGCCGGACGATGCCATTGGCCAGCGAGTTTTCTCTGATATCTCCCGTTTCCCCGCCCCTTCATTCCGGCACTGCTCCATATTCACATCATGCCACCCCCCCAACAGCGCTAAAGACGCCGGTGTTAAGCGCTGGCCAAAATCTATTTCATTCTCTCTGAAGGAAAAATTTCAGTTACAGTGATACAGTCAGTTTAGAAACTAACGAGTACAGAAAAGCCAACGTCTTTTCAAATGATTTCGTGCTGTAATTTCCAGGTCTCTGTTTATGAACTCAGACTAGACAGTAATACAGATGTGAAATTACATTGCGGCTCATTTGACATGGGAGAACACTGTCGCTTATTGGTTGCCCGAGGATGTCGATACCACCCCCGTGTATGTTTGGCTCCTACGTATTACTGCAGGTTTCCTGTCGGCCTGGTTGTCGGCTAGCAGGGCAGCCACCTTACTTTGATTGGCTGTAGTCGTTTCCGCCATGTTACTGGCCAGAGAAGTCATGTAGCTGGCGTGTGTAGCTGAGTTTGTCGTCCTACCGGCTGCTTAATGCCTGTATGCCTATCTATTGTGTGGTATGGATACGGTGGAGGTAGGAAGGAGCCAGCACGATCAAAGCTTGTTGGCACTAGTGTGCAGGGGATCTGAGGCGGTGACCATGCAGAGAGGGCAAGGGTTAAGCCCTCGGGCACAGTGATACATGGTCCAGAGTAACAAGTTAGGGTGCTCGTCCTCGGACACGATGGCCGCCCTACTCGACACGCTCAGGCTGCCGAAACACTGGGCAAATTGAACACGTCCTTCATTCTGCGTCCATGCTTCCTTCTACCTACCTTCTTCTAGACGTCCAGGTGAGAATTACCGTTCAGCTGGATGGATGTCTTCTAACACATGTACCGCGCCTCTTGCTTCTTTATCTGCTGGAGGAAAAGAAAAAAAAAGTTGCATTGACAAAATTGGTAAGGATGTTTACATCTTGACATATTATCCCTATTAGTAAAGCTGGTGATTTAGTGGTAAAAAAATTATGTAACATTTTGTATACATTCATAACGTTCACATCTGCGGTTCAGCTTCGTGGCTATTAGCAGAGTATATTCGTACAGAGGCGTCACTCATTTGACTGTGCCAATGAGTACCTATTTATGATTTGGTGAGGGAAAATTTTTATCTTTTGCAATTCAAGTTAGCTTAATTAATTCTCGGTTATCCTTTAGTTTTACGAATGCACTGCACATAATGCCAGGTAAAGTAATTGGATACGTCACAATTGAAATATTATCAATACAATTTTGCCGAATTCTTAATCAAGAAAGAACTGAAAAAATAAAAGCAACATAATAAGTGACACGGGCTCTTAAGGGGCCCGCCTCGTTGCTATAAAATCACACTGCTGCGTGTTTGAAGAAAAAGTTTTTCACCGAAACTAATACACGTGTGTTCACGCCGTTTCTCTACGAAAAGAACACACACTTCAGACGACTGCCCTTAAGTACTTTCAAGACAACACACGTATTAGAAATCCCCGTTTAGGGCACGTCAAAATGGGTTAAAACGGGGTTTTCAGGCTGCTATAGCGGAAAATATACTAGCCGAATACATGTGAGACCACTTAAGGGTAGTGCATTGGACTTAAGTAAAGTGATTTCGTAAATAAAACAATAGGGTCACCACTTAAAGTCCCATAGGACATTTGTTTTTTCGCGAAGATTGCACGCCTTAAGCGTAGAGGCGACGCACCGTTGTATGGTCCATACGACGTCGCCCTTAGCACCATACCTCACTCACACAAACACATGTACCACGAGGCGGATCCCTTAAGCTGTGACCTCGGCAGAGAGAACATCCAGCGCGGCTGGGCCCGGGACGTACAGCGGCTCGTGGCATTGTTGTCGGCGGCCATTGTTGTCGTGTAGGTACAGGAGGGTGAGACTGGCGTGGTCGTGGTCCCCGGGTGTTGTTGGTCGCTGTGTCCAGGCACGAGGACGTCCCCACCTCTGTGTCGTCGAGCGCTACCTCCATTGACGTCTCCGGCCACGCGGCCAAGATTGATGGCGCCGGGAAGCCAGTATCGACCACTGAGCCAAGATGGATTACAGCCGCGGACACCTAGCCCGCACGCCAAAATAGCTGCTCGCTTAAAAAAAAATTTATACGATAACTTCAAACCATAATTGTCGTACGATCGTACCGTAGTTGTTGTACCGTACGATTGTACCATATTTGTGCTGTACCACTATTACTGCACGGGACCAACTTTTTGTTTGCAGACCAAAAATTTTGACCTGGGTTTTACGTTACGCACTGTTTTAATAATTTTTTTTACTGCTATATGGAGAATGTACTCGAGGGCCAGGGTATCGTATCCTGGATGCTGAACATACTTTATGCCCATAGGTATCCGCTCGTCTCGAAG
Organism: Medauroidea extradentata; assembly: GCA_003012365.1. Lineage (NCBI taxonomy): Eukaryota > Metazoa > Arthropoda > Insecta > Phasmatodea > Phasmatidae > Medauroidea > Medauroidea extradentata. The sequence goes on from PNEQ01010806.1 coordinate 33,118, forward strand.
CGTTAAAAGGCATTTAACCCTACAATGGAGACGCGGCGAAGTGGGAAGGGCGGGGGAATCGGAAGATTCCCGAAACCCTCCGACCAGCGACTTCGTCTAGCACGTTTCACACATGTGAAAATTCGGGGACGGACCCTGCCTGGGACTTAAACCCGTAATGCCAAGGTGGGAGATCGCTGCTCCACCAGCGGCCCCCGTTTTAAAGTGATTACCTGGTCTTGCGGTAATTTTGTACCACAATTACCGCATAATCGAGTCATAATGTTTTCAACGTACCAGATCGAGCTCAAAGGCGCAAAAGTAACATGTTGGACTAGAGTTCGAGAAGACTCAGGTTCAATCACCGGCTCTGGGAAACCTTATTTCTATTTTCTTGGTTTTTCGAAATCACTCCAGACTAATGTCGGACCTTTTCATTTCCCGCTTCCTGTCTATAATTACCTCGCTGTCGACGAGATGCTAAGTCCAATTACCTGTCAACGTACCCTACGTGTTTACGATCGCGCACAATTTTGGACTTAGTAAGGCTTTGAAGGTGAGTGGATCTGCGCTAACGTCGTACCAAAATTATCACGCCACTGTATCGTAATTATTGCACTGATTTACCGAAACTGTCATAAAAAAGCTATTATTACACGAATAGATATAAACAGTGGTTTGTATTTGACTTTTGCGTACAATGATCATGTAAGGGATGTCAGTGTAAACGAAGTCCCCACGTTTGGTAGGATCCGAAGTAAACTGATAAGTCTCGCGTGGGTTTTGAGTCAATAAAAAATTAGAAAAAAATGATGCAGATGCCAATAACTATACAATAGTGTGCCATGAAACAGGCTTCAGTCAACAACATATTTTTCTGTTCCTGTACCAAAGTATTGGCACGTGTACTATAACTATCGTACGCGTGGTTTTTGAATGATTTATATAATTTGCCTGCGTTATTTTTTTACTATGTATCTAGTTCAGAGTACATGGAACATAACATCTTACAAAACATTATATAATATTTTAGTTTATCCTTTGAAAATAAAATAACTAATTAGAGACCTAAAAATTCGCATTTTCTTTTGGACACAAGGTAGATTTGAAATAAATGTAAGTTAGTGTCCCTTTCACAATTTGTCCTTGACCTTTGTAACAACTCTTGGAGGGCGCTCAGATAATCATAAAGAAGCAACTAAATGTTGTTCAATAACGTGGTATCACTGTGTCAGCGAGCAGCCAATGAACAGTTGTTGCTTGTTTCAGTAAACGTATATTATTGGATGCAAGCCTATAGATCAGTTAACGTGCGAATTTTCCTCGTCTCTGAAAATAAGCCGTTTATTGTACGGGAATTTTGGAACATAACCCACAGGACATTCATGCCATACATGATCTATTTTCAGTGTTGTCAATGCACGATGTTTTCTTACTTGACTTTAGAATTAAAAATAATATATGTCAGGAATGCGTGGATTGAGCAAAAATACCAAAACATATTAACGTTTACTTACTCCTTTCCCTAGAGTTTAAATATGTGCTTAAGTCTTTAAATCTGCTTGCACTAACTGGCGTTTAGTAAGTTGATGTACGTGTTAAATTATGTTGAGGTAAGCTCTCACTGACTAGGCAGATCGAGCAAATGTACAGGCTGCAATTTGTTGTTCCTGAATTGTTGCTGTATAATGTCGTGCGCAGAATTACATTCTGCTTGGATGCTGCGAAGGAAAAGGGAAATATTTTTGTCATATTTTCAAGGAAAAAGAAATCTTGTTTTCATATTTACATTTCCCTTCAGGCTAGATCAATATCTGCTCTGAGAGGAAGATAAATAAAGACGTTTTGACGTATAAAAAAATTAAAATTGACTGTCAAAAACGAGAACGACTAAGGAAGAAATACTGTTACGTGGGAAAAAATAAACTTTTTTAAACATAAAAACAAACCTTTCAGATATCTTTATTTCCAAAATGGTTCTTTTCTCGAGATTCACATTTATTCTTCTCGTTCACATCTGTAATATAATCATGCGCCAAAGTGCTTTTTGTGACAACAGAGATAAACTTTACTGTCTAGGCAAGATTTAGCTCTGTACTCTCTTCATAGAACTAACAAAAATCACTATGCTGACTTAGAAACAGTTACGTTTTGATCACTCTTCGAAAAATACACTGATATGACCTGCATACATTGTACCTTAAACACTAGTCGGAGAATTTTTTCTAATGTTGGCAGCGAAAATTATTAATGTTTGGATCTGCACGTGAGCACTGATTGCAGTAATATTTGTGATATTACTGGTGACTTTGGAATGAAGTGTCAAAATATATCTCATGAAAAGTGGGAGGTGCAACAATGTCGTTATTATCACATTAACTCCTAAGCATGATGAAAAGTCATGGAACGTAGAACGGTAATGGTGACTGGATCAAGACAAAAGAATAACATTTACCTTGTCGTAGTTAATACAAGTGACGATTTTGCCAACTTATGTGTGATATTTATAGCGGACAAATTACATCGTTGGAGTGAAACATTTCGAAAATGTTTATTGCTAATAAATTCATATCATGCTGTAATGTGATGACAACTATTATACAGGCTGACTACGAAGAGCATTGTCATTATAAAAGGGACTGTACAGAACGAAGCGGAAACATGGAAGGGGAAGAGCATAGGCAGTCACTGTGTATCACATCAGTAGGAATGGAGCAGTGACTTGAAGAAGGCCATTCACAGGGAAGTGGAGCTCATCAGCGTGGAGGATCTTCGTGACCAGAATAGAACATTGCATCAGGGAAGATGGGCGTCACCTTTCTCATATCATCTTTGCCTCGTAAACGTGATGGCATCCCTATAAACCGTCACATGCGTTCAACCCCTGGCATGCGTACACTCTTCTTTTTATAGCACATCCATTATGACAATGCTCCTCGTGGGTATCCTGTATATCACTGTCACTGTAAAATGTTTGCAGACGAATAAGAAATATTCTAGTACCGGTCATGGCCGTAGAAGAACAGGTCTGGACACTCGCCGGGAAACTTAACCCCCTTGTTGTTTGGCTGCAGTTCACCAAGTTACCGAGAACATTGTGCGTCTTTGGCGCTGCAGTCAGGGTGGTCAGGATCAAACTACGCCCACTTCCCTCCCACTTTTTCCCAGTGTTAAAAATATGAACATAAACCATTTATCAGAACGTATTTTTTTATCAATTTATGAAATACTTCCCTCTCTCACAATCCTAGAGCATGACTACAGCAATCTTAACTTACTTTATAATGTAAACAATGGGGAAAAAAAGTGGGCGGAGTTTGAGCCCAACCGCCCTGATCGCAGTGCCAAAGATGCACAACAATATCGGTAACTTGGGGAATTGCCACAGAACAACAAGGGGGTCAAGCAAAATACATTGGTAGATAGGCGAGTGTCCAGACCTGTTCTTCTACGACCGTGGTACCGGCGTTCCATTATTATTATTAGTCAATTGGAAACATGAATAACGGATTTAAAAAATAAGAACGGTGGACACGTAAATACTATTTTGGAAATAGCAAGCAGATAACTTCTCCCGCGATAAATCTCTCCCACGTTCCCTTCTCTCTCCCCCCCCCCTTCTCACACTTTCCATAGACATGAATAGTAAATAGGGACCAGTTATTATCGCGGGAATATCTTTGCACCGCTTCGTTTCAATGTCTTACTTGCACATCTGCAGCTCTGCTTCACGGACAATAACTGAACGTTTTTTTAACTCTCGGCATCTTGGAGTTCTACATCACGCCAATCACAGGCGTGTAGTGTCGCAGTAACCTCCTTCTGATTGGCCCAGTCAAATAAGCGACGCATACACACAAATACACACTGCCAATAATAACAAAGCAGAGCTGCAGATGTGCGCGTAAGGCACTGAAAAAAAAATCGAGCAAAAATCTTTTTACGAAAATCAGGGGTACCTATTAAGAAGTATGAATTGAAAACTATACGCGTTCGTTGCCCTGCGATCTACACAGACTCCAAGGTCTAAAGTTTTCACGAACCTTAGCAACATGTACATTTGCTGCTGCTCCAAGACGCAGCGACCTTCACTTGTGAACTTACATTTGTTACTGCCTTACATCCGAATTGTTTGTAGGCTTCGTTTAGGTTCAGAGGTATAAATGAAGTGTCTATTTTACTGTGAGCGAAATAAAACCACACTGAAAAAAGAGTATAGTTGCAGGAACCACATTTGTGTTAAAATAGGGACAACAAAACAGTTTGGTTGTCTGTACTACTCTGGACAGTTCCTTAAGGGCTCGGTCTACCGCATTTTTCATCATCATTATTTTATTTTGTAATTGTATCAGATATATTTTTCCTTGTTTTAGACACAAAATGTGACTAAATTTGGCTATTATGAAATTTTTTTATCTCTCACAGTTTTCGCGTAATGGCTTGTTAAAGTCATATTTTGCATGTTTCCGTTTTAACGACTACACTGAAACCAGCTGATACACCAAACTCAAAAAAATCACAGTGGATAAAGACATTGCAGGCTACAATGACATGCTCATAAAATTAAATAGTAAAAATGATTTGTATTTTGAAGAAAAAAAAATTATTGAACTTTTTAAATTTTTATTTTCAGTTTCAGCATTTTTTTTAAATTCAAATAATCTTTATTCTTTAATTTTATGAGCATGCCATTGTAGCTTGTAATGTCTTTATCCACTGTGATTTTTTTTTAATTTGATATATCAGTTGGTTTTAGTGTGGTCGTTAAAACGGAAACAGGCAAAATATGGCTTTAACAAACCATTACGCGAAAACTGTGAGAGATAAAAAAATTTCATAAGAGCCAAATTTAGTCACATTTTGTGTCTAAAACAAAGAAAAAAATATCTGGTACAAATACAAAATAAAAATGGCGATAAAAATTGCTGTAGACCACGCCTTTAAACAATCTGTTTTGTAGAAGTTGCCATCAGGTCTGGTGTGTAAAAGCAACAATGTTCTTTGTTTCTTCTACAAAACAGATTGTTGAAGGAAATGTCCAGAGTAGTACCAACTTTTGTTGTCCCTATTTTAACACAAGTATGGTACCTACAACTATACTATTTTTTTCAGTGCACGACAGAATTGAACATGTGTTAAAAATATAACTTGTAAGAAAATTTACTCGCGAAACTTTTATGTCCTTATCGAAAATGTATTATAAGTAGGGCGGGAATTTTTGGTAAAAATATTTTTGCCCCACTTTGTTTCAGTGTCTTACGTGCACGCCTACATCTCAACTTCATGATTATCGACAGTGTTTTTATGCAGAGTCGTTATTCATTTGACTGCGCCAATCAGTACACAGATAACTGTGACACATCACGTCTGTGATTTGCTGGTTTAACCTCAAGACTCTGGGTGTTACGGCATCCAATCACTGACCTCAAAGCAGAGGTGCAGGTACGCACGTAAGGCACTGAAACAAAGTGCTTCAAAAATATTTTCGCGATATTTCCTATCTACAGTTACACGTAGAGATGATAGTTAGAGACACTGAAAAATCACGGGAATAGTTGACTATTTGCTAGGCTCCAACATGCTATATATAAAACACTGAATGTTTTGTATCAACATTGGCTATGGTTTATGTGCAGTATTGTTTCTCTTTAAAACAAACCCAGTTAGAACTGCACAGCTTGGACACACAGCGTGTGTGATTTGTCCCAAAACTGTTCACACGTGTCACAGCTAATATACTACAGTTTATTGGAGACTATGCTAAACATTATCGCGATTTTCCAGTGTCTGTAATGATAGGATATCGCGGGAAAACTTGACTGTTTGCTAGATTTCAACACATGTTCAGCTTACCAGAATATTACTGGCTTCAACTTGTACGTGGAGCTGTTACCCTATTTGACTGAGCCAATACGAATACCGCTATTGTAATATTTGATGCTTGTTATTAGTCTGCAGACAGGTACGGAATGACATAAGCACATCCACCTAATCATATATGTTGCAAGAAACTACAGTGTTTTCAAGGATATGTTGCACAAAATATTTTCGCGATATACCACCATCTCAGTTTTGTTAAAAATTATATTTGCTACGTGATCTAATTTTATATGGATAAAGTCTTATAGTTAGATAATTAATGAGAATTTGCTTAGAAACCATTGTGTATTTTGTCTAGAAAAAAATAGTTAGTGTAGTATATACAGTTTACAACAAAACTTTTCAAAAGTTTTTCGATATGTGGCCTCATTTAGGATTTAAAAAATAAGTATATTAGAAGCATTAGAAATGATGGGTAATGGCCTTAAATTGCACCTTCCGACCGGGAAACGAACCATCGGCCAAGCGGTCCTACTAAAATATTATATGTGACTAACATATGTTTCAATATGGCCGCATAAATGGACGCAATAATGCGAAAACTAACCAACATACAAAGTAATTTATGTTGAGATAATCATACCAAGTTGAAGGTCCACAATACGTCATATTTTAAGAAAAAACAAGATCCCAGTAAAAGCGGGGTTGTGTAAGGTATACTTGAATATCTCAGTTCCACGGTCTGTGGGTTGGTCACTTTTTGCATAACAACGTCCAAACATAATTAACTGTTAACAGGATTATGTACATCTCCTGCAGAATACATACACTAGACGAAAACTTGTTTTTACATCCATTGGAAAAGCAACTCTATTAGAAATAGTGTAATCGAGATTTATACTTCCCCTGTTATTTCACTTTTTAAACACGTGATCACGTAAACGGTAAGAATACAGATGTTTAACTATCACATCTGACTTTTGCTACGGTCATAAGCAGAACTGAAAGGGTTGTCAACAGAGTAAGTTTTACTCCTTTTTTCGTACCCACGCAAACTTCACCTGCTTCGCTTTCATAACAGCCCGAACTGAAATTTGGCTGTATGCAACCTAACCGAGTGACTTTTCGTATACGTGAACACACGTAAACGTCACATGCTCCACAATTCAAACGACCCGAATGGAAAATTAACGCTACCCGAGCTAACCGAGTGACTTTCAGTAAGCGTCTTAAGGACTTGTTACGGAGTTTTGCAGTGTTTTCGAAAATATTTTTTTTATTCCTACCTAATACTCATATCAAAATTTCGCTGCACAGTTTTGACACTTATATGTTATAATTTGTAGCTGAATTTTTTTTGTAGAATTATATTGAACGGTTTTTTTTAGATTTTATTACCCAAAGTACCACGTTTTTCGTCGTGAAAATAAGCAAAAATGAAGGAAATTATTGTTTTGCTGGCGAATGGTACATTATTTTAAAAAACGCGTCCACAATATTGTGCATCGTGTGATTGCACATTGACTCAAATTTTTCAAAACTTTTGGTTAACAAATATTTGAGTTATTGGCACCAGTCTGAAAAAAACTCGGGAACAAGCTCTTAAGACGCCTCGTCACGGCCCAGGTCGAGTCATCGTGCTTTCTTCGTGGCCAATTCACGCGACTGAGAAACAGCGGTAGCATCTGGTGCGACCATTACTTCTGAAGGATTGGTGCGATAACTCACTCTCCTCGAGGGGTTGAAGGGGTAAAGAAAAAAAAGATAAACGAAACGAAGAGCGGAGAAGTTGAGGTGGCGCGGAAACGGGCCAGTTGTCTTCCGAAATGAAATATCCGCCGTCGACGGTAACGAATCCCTCCTCCGCCATGCACGTCGATATATCAGTTGTATACGTGTTACCTAGCAGATCTGCCACACATACAAGTCCTCTCCCGCCACACGCGAGTACTATAGTCGGCAGCCGCCCTGTGCTGACACACACACTCTGACGTAATATTCATGCTGGCACTAACGTTACAACATCGCTATGCCGTGAAGAATGAAGACATGCACGAGTACATTGTTTGTTTACAAGATTCTTGCCATGAGAGTGAACGGTTTTAAGTAAAATCAACTTTGTCATTGTTGCACTATGTAGTCCTAGAAAACAACACGAGACAAAAAAAATTGGAAAATTAGTCAAAAATAGCAGCAGTCAAAACATATAATAATACATTAATAAAATATAACGTAATATAATATAATGTAATATAGCATAGTATAATATAACATAATATAATATAATACAATATAATATACTACAATATAATATAATATATGTTATGATTCGCTTTTTTTCTCTGTTTCAATAATTTTCGTTTCTTTGTGTTGCCTGCCTTAAGAGGGTGTGGTACATAATTCAACGCTAAGAGCATTAATCTATAACTGTAGGTTTCTTGAAGCCTATTTGCGAAAATTAAACAATAGAAATCCTACAAAATAGTTTTAGCCAACGTTTTAAACAAAATTGTTTCCAGTGTTACCAATTTCTGAGGCACAATCTCTGACGCCGGAACCTCGTGCATTTAACTGCGGCGCAAGAGATCACGCGTAACGAATGAGTAATTTTGGATAAATATTTACTCATAAAGTTGGCAATACCATTAGCTAGGATTGTCATTGAGTAATTTTTCCATATTGGCTTCGAAAAAAGCGTAGAAATCAATTGCTGTTTTCAGCTCTTAACTCCTTGGTGGAATTTTAAAAAACAATTTGTTTTATGTCTATATATTCACTACAGTTTTTCTTGATAAGTTTTTTCCCTGTTTTTTTGTAAAATGTTTTGTTACCTAACAAAAGTATAAAACTTATTTGACACCACCTGGATGTCGCTGAACCGATAGTGGAAATGTAACTAATACGTACATATATCACTTTAACCGCAAGTAGGTAATGAGCATCTGCTGTCTGCTTCAGTTCACAAATATTCTTACAGGCTAGCCTATATGCCAGTGAACTCGCGAATTTTTCCTGTCTATATTGATTAGGTAGCTTTGTTTATATTAAAAAGTCTCAGGAACCTATAAATATTCATAAAAGAAAAAAAATACTAAAGTTTCAAAAGTACTGCCTTTGCCCCGAACCACATATAACAAGAAACCACTCAACTAGGACAACGTAATTATAAATCTGTGTATTGGCGACCGTGTGTTCATCTTACACGTCACGTCAGCTGTTATCAGTCGACCAAGCCCGGAAATCAGCTGTCCACACGAGTGTGCCCAGGGATTCCGGAAATTAAAAGTAACAATACTTCCTCACAGGAAGTTACACGTTAGCCCATAAAACTCTGTGCAAACATCGGAGACGAATAGAAAAACACATAGGGGCACTATGTTACAGTTGGCTAGGCAAAGTGTACAAAGAAAAAAATTAATATCAAACATTAACATTTAAATCATTAAAAATACTTCCGTCCGGATACAACAAGTAAAAATAATACGGAAATACGTTGTTATACGTTAAAATATGTAAATACATACCGCATACATGGGATTATACACATAGAATGTAACGTTTACCTATTAGTATTTGCAGTTGCAATATAATATCCTCAAATATTTGATTAACCACACTATGCAATGTGCAGTGCAGTGGTTTCGAAATCAAAACCAGACCTAACGTTCTCCCGTCAGCAACGTGTTAATTAAAATAACGATTGCTCGTATTTTCGCGTAGTAAAGACTAATTAAATTTTGGCTACAGTCAAAAGTGTCACGGGCATGTAAATATTTGTTTCTGCGCAGTGTGTTTGTTGCCTTCTGTCACTAATTAAATTCAACAAAAACTTCACAGTGATTTACCGCAGGAAAAGTTAAATGTTAGCTGGATTCCAATATAGTATATACGAGTCCAGTGTTATTATTCCGTTATTCTTCTTTCACATTTAACTGGACTAATGATAAATCTAGTACGCCGATACTGATAGTTTGTTATTCGTCTGCAATAGTTTGAACCGTCCAATCATATTGGACGTAAGTTGATTGAACGTTTAGGAGACTGCTGTGGCACTAAAGGCTATCGAGATCGACGTTGTGGCTTTAGCTCTGTGAAATTTTTATAACAAGAATCAGGCTACTAACATCAGTTAATACTTCGACTATTCAAATGAGGGAGCGGCGACAATGTAGTGGTTAGAACACTAGCCCACCTTTGTCACCTCATTGGATCCGGGTTGTGTACCCGTTGGGGTAACTCTAGATTTCCACACGTAGAAAATGTGGATGACACCATTCACCGATGGTTTTCTTGTGATGCTACCGTTTCCTCAACCTTTATTCGACCACTGTCACAGCCATCTTTAGTTGAAGGCCGCGGCCTTTGATCTGGCAACCCTGCACACTAGGGTCATTTTAACACTTATTTTAGCCTTCCAAAAGCAATGGCTGTACCTGATTCGATATTCTGCCCTACACGCCGGCGAATCTGGGGAAGCCATTGCCGTTGGCGAGACAAAATAAGAGTTAAAATGACCCTCCCTGGCAGGGTTGCCAGATCTAAGGCCGCGGCCTTTTGCTAAAGACTACTATGCCACTGTTCCATTTTGAGCATGCCATGTGTATTCTGTTCGACTTCAGGTTATGCAATATTTTGCATAAGTAGTTATGAATTGCTACGTTATGCCGGTGGGGTTTAGCAAAACTAGAACTTACAAATAAGTGGACAATTTTGTTACTAGGATTTCTTGTTTCTGTTAAACTGTAAACACGGTATTTTGAATTTCAACACTTTATTCAAACACATAAAATACACAGCTGTGTGCGTATCAAAGTATGTAAAAAGAAAGCGAAAAAAAGTATAAAATTAGAGGGTTATTACTTTCATTTAAAAATAAAGATGGTCGCATTTTGAACAATTATTTTTTTTTTCGTATTTCTTTGGGCTCACTATAATACGATATGAAAAAAAAAAAAAACTATTGCTTTATCCTACAACGTTTTCGATGTCTTGCGAAACTACGAATTTGTAAGCTTGAATTTCATGAGCGAAAATCACCCTTGATAATTTAGTTATGCTAAGGGGTGCAGTGTTAGTTTTCGTTATCCATGAGGATTCGCCTGCCGAAATATTGCCGAGTAAATTTCCAAACAGTCTGTTATACACAGTAAACAATATTTTGTACTTTTACAAAAGGTTTTTAGGAAAGCAATTTCCAAAAAAAAAAAAAAAAAAAAAAATTGTAACACTACTAAAATATTTTGTAAAATTTACAAAAATCTTGTACATTTCCAAATTTGTTTGTATATTTACAAACATTTCTGTAAATCTACAAACAAATTTTGTATATTAACAGCTAATACCTGGTTCATTTTACAATAATTGCTTGTTGTGTTATTTTCTCGGAAACTAGTTTCCAAAAATTTTTTTTGTGGAAGTACGAAATGTTTTGTAAAATGTGAAAGGTCTCTTAGGTTTATTTAGTTTCAATTAGAAAAATCTGCTCATTAGTTCCCAAAGTTGTTTAAGATATTTATAACCGCTTTAAAAGGTTTCTGACATCTTACTTTTATTATCTGACTGATAATGTTCTGATATTACGTTATAAGAATTTCCTTGTAAATGTACAATTATTTTTTACTGTGTACATAAACGTATTTTTTTCTGGTGGAGAGTTGTGTGGCCCAGTTTCAATGAACCACGAGCTACAGCGTTGCTCGCATGAGCCCGGCTGGTCGTTGTTCATGGATGAACAACTCCGGCAAACACACAGAGGAAGTTTGTTCAATACACGCGGGTCCCTGGGTTTCCTGGATACTGTGCCTCTCGTTTGGGCGAAAATAAAAAAAATATGAAAATCACAATGGACGAGTGCCAGTTGCGCTTTACCCCACTTCCCCACTAACAAAAAAAAAATTTTTTTTTCGTTGTGCCACTTCAGTCCGTAGAGACGGAGAGGGCGTTACCGATGCCATGATCCCAACGTCTCGCAGGAAGGAAGAAATAAAAAAATTAATTTGCTTGCCATGGATTCAAATACACACTGCAATGACAATATGGCTGAAGGAACATAACTATTGTGTATAGCGCATTCTACAACTCTATACACGGGCTAGGATTTTAATGGGCTATTGGAAATTTTAACAGCTTTACATATTATCCCGGGTATACTCGTTCACAGATGATTTATTTCAAAAAAGTAAAATCATGGCCAGTATTGTACAAGGCCAGACGCTGACAACAGTACATACAATGCTCTTTCATGTACAATGCTGATTGGTTGTTGTTGGCGAACATTTATTTTATAATTTATTACTGTGGACCAATAAACAATCTCCTCTGAGGTTGTATTAGGAACGTTCAGGAAGAGAATTGTACGTACTGTTCAGGTAAACCAAACATTTAAAACTTCACAGTGCCTTGAATAAAAAGTAATTGTACATGGTAAGGGATTAAAATGTGTGAATAGGAGTCTTTCTTGCTGATGACAATTGCAAACCACCTACTTTCACCGTTGCCTAGTCGCGCCACAGGGGTTCCCTTGTGGTTGAAATTAAAATTTTTGCTGATCACAATTGAGGAGTGTTTGTGGGAAACGATATAAGTGCCAGAAAATCACACTTTGAGGTTTTCCATTGAAATAATTATATGTCCTGTTGCTATACTGTAGAAAGTGATGTAAGTGCCAATAATGCATTGTTCAGGTCAAAAAAACGTCCGTAGAATGCACTTGGTGTTACTCCATAACTGTTGATATGGAGAATGATACGAGTGCCATTTGAAGTTACATTTTTCTAAATATTTTCTGTAACAGTTCTTTTCACACATACAATCCTGTAAATAAATGTAACACAGCATTCGAATTACAAAATTATTTGTGACAGGCTTTATTTTTCTGTTCTTCATTTCCTGAAGAACTTACTATTTGGCACTTATATCGATTCCCACAAACACTCCTCAATTATATCTGTAATTCATATTTTTAGAATATCTGCGGTAGTTAATTGTGACCATATCACAGTTAACAATGCTTGGTAAATGATGCCGTAGTAAGTGGCTTTAACAGTACTGTGATGATGATGACATATACCAAACGAGTAGTTAAAAGCACTTAAATATTTTATTTTATGCAGTTTGTCTGTTTCATAAACAGAAAATCTGTACTTGTATTATTATTTTTATAAAGGAAGAAAAATGCAAGCAGGAACGTAAAGTGAGTGCGTGCTGCTCTCTGTTACCTAAGACGAAAACTATGCCAGTTTTGTTTAATTGTTTTACCAACCCATCTACGTCAGCATTAGCAGCATCTTTACAATTCGTCGTAGTTAAAAAGAGCACCACGTTTTTAGTCACATTGAAAATAACTGTTTTGCTGTTGGCTACCTGGGAGCATTCAAAGTTCAGATACACAAGCTGTACGAGATTGTTGTTTCAGAAGCAGTCACAGTTCAGAAACAAGAGCTGTATAATGATTGATGGAACAGTAGCAGTCAAAGCTCAGTATAATGCCTATACGTACAACAATAGGACAATCGTCCGTAGCACCCAATTGCTCTTATAATCACAAATATTTTGCGTGGTAAATCACAGTTCTTAACTGCTACAATTTGATATCTGTAATTACACCAGAGTTTTTGATTTCGCTGCCCGTTTCTAGTTGAGACAACCTCTGGACTGAACATACATCACGTGTCTTCTAACGAGCAGAATGCTGAAACTGAAAATAAAAATTTAAAAAAATGGAATATTTTTTAAATACGAATAATTTGTAATCTTTATTTTTATGAGCATGACATTGTAACCTGCAATATCTTTATCCACTGTGATTTTTTTAGTTTGGTATATCAGTTGGTTTTAGTGTAGTCCTTAAAACGGAAACATGCAAAATATGACTTTAACAAGCCATTACGCGAAAACTATGAGAGATAAAAAAGTTTCATAAGAGTAAAATTTAGTCACATTTTGTGTCTAAAATAAGAAAAAAAATCTGGTACAAATAAAAAAAATGGTGACGAAGGTTGTTGTAGACGGCGCCCTTAAATGAGAAGGACAGTGGAAGCACGAGATCCCAGAGAAAACCTGTCGACCAACTACATCGTGTGGCATGATTTACACACGTGATATTGCGGCGACCGACCCGGCCGGGGATTGAACCTAGATCTCCTTGGTGGGAGGCGAGTGGTCTGACCACTACGCCGCTACGGCCCAATAAATCACCGAAGGTCAAATAATCCGGAATTTAACGTAAGCACACGATGATAATTCACGCACTTCACTATTGTGGACACACACCATTGTAATATTACGTTGTCCCAGAACATGAAATATCCCAAAAAAGCAAATGGGATCTTTCGTGATCTGTTGTTTTGGTTTATTGTTGTGTTGATGACAGCTAAAGTAAGCTTGTTTTCTCATTATTTCGTTCGTTTTTTTCTTAGTCTCATAGCAACATTTCTGGGGCGACATAGTATTGTAGTGGTGTATGTCCTCAATAGTACAGTACGTTATTCTATACAGTTACAAGAAACATTCAAAATGAGAATTCAGCTATGATAGTGTCCTTGACTGGCTAAGAAGATTAGTTGTATCTGAATTTATGTTGGGCGCATGAATCGTGGATTACACCTTCCCGGGATGACTAATTACTAGGAGAAACTAACATCAAAGAAGAGAGGTTCCACGTTATTATTTTGTCCCATACAATAGTTACTGAAGGAAGTTTTGTATCACATGTTGGCAGTATCTTAAAGAAAAAATAATAATAGACAGTCTAATTAAGGCATTTACGTGAAGATGTAATACAACATTTTTAATTGAATGTAAATTGCACATAACTTGGTACCGATATTAAATTATGAAATGTTTGGTCATTCAGTTTGTATGCGTGGAAAGTTCATTCAAACATTTTTTGCCGTATGTTCAACTGTTTCAAAACATGAACATAACAGTTATTTTTGGACATATGCCATTGCGTCGAAGGTTGCCGTATTGCAGGAAAACCGCACAAAAACGTAGGAAGAAAAGCCAGTATGCTGTCCATATGACTAAATTCCTTTCAGGAAGTATCTGTATGCTTTATATCTGTTGACTACAGCTTACTGGCTTTTCATATTTATTATTGTATTTTATTTTACTGTGGGTTTTTCTGTAACACTGCAACATTCGCCAGCAATAGCGTATGTACAAAAAAACTTTTATGTTCTTAATACGAACCCACTGCAATAAATCTTTCAAAGACCACATTTTCAAAACGTACCTTGGTACAAAGAACTTGGCACATAGAAAAGTGAATTTGATACATCATGTATCAAATTCACTTTTCTATGGTTGAAAGCCACACTAAGAACACTACAGACGTTAATACATTACAGAGAAGCGCGGTTTTGTGGCAGCTTTATCCTCGCCGTTCCTACCAATATTTCAATTTGGCAGGGATCCGTCTATAAATTCTGAGTTCTTCATTACGTCTCGCTATTATCGAGGCACTTCGTAAATGATGTCCAATATCGCTTTCCTGATGGCGTAGCGATGATATCTTCCCAAACCCAAAATACATTTCATTTGAGTGCTGTGGAAATAAAGGCGAACATTCACCGTCCCTGAGTGAAGTACAATCTGCAGACTACTCTTTGTTCACGATGTATTCCCAACGTTATGTTTCCAATCCTCTTAGCTGCGGATAATATTAAAACATAATTTCTTTCAGACAGGATTACCTGGTATAAAATTCTGACACCGACTGTTCATGATAAAGTGAATGCTTCTGAAGCCCTGGTTATATATTTTTTACTTTCAGCCACGTAACAGCTTTCCGAAATTTATTATTCAGCCTATAGCCTTAGTAGCGTACTTAATATAAGTTAAGTAATGTGCGTTATACAAACATAAAAGTTTACGTAATACAAACTTAGCAACGTACGTAATAACTTAGTAGTATCAATGTACGTAATATAAACTTAGCCGTGCACGTAATGTAAACCTAGCAATGGAGTGTACGTAATCAACACAGTGTAAATAATTCTGTGCATTCAAAGGTTAAGGTCTGAGGCTACAATATGAAGTAAAGTTTATGACTATTTTTATCGGCAAGACGGTCTTCGAACCTCTCACATTTATGTCAACTGGATATATGCTTTTCTTAACCATCTCGTGCTAATTAATTGGAAGTTAATCACTTTTGAAGTGAATTTCGTGTGATAAACGTGCGTGTATTTGTGTGTGTAAAGTTTTCAGATGTCTAACTGCAAAGCTTTATGCAAAAATATAATGTTACGATTGTAGACCTACGTTGCAAAACATTAAATTAAAAATAGTTTCTGACTACAAGGCAATCGCCAATGTTGGAATATCACCGACTGTGATGTCTGAGATCAACGAAGCGATAAGGACGACGTTGGTACTAGCACGAAGTGTTGCATACGCCACTACGAATACAACTCTGTACCGGCGAGCAAGCATAGAATATTTACATTTAATAATACAGAAGTTAAATAGATGGTAGGACAGAAAACTGTCTCACATACCAGCAACATGTCGTAGACGCCTACGCCAATCAGCGTAAGACATCTTGCTTGCTAGCCTGCCAGGCCAATAGGAAACCTACTGTAAAATTCATGAGCCAAACATACACTGGGCTGATGTCAACAGCCTCGGGCAGCCGTTCGCCCCACGTCAAATGATCCATCACGTTATTTCAGGTTTGTGTAACTAATTTGTCTGAGCAGCGGTCGTAGAAGAACAGGTCTGGACACTCGCCTATCTAACAACGTATTTTGCTTGACCCCCTTGTTGTTTGGCTGTAGTTCGTCAAGTTACCGAGAATGTCGTACTTTTTGGCGCTGTAATCCGGGCGGTCGGACTCAAACTCCGTCCACTTTTTTCCATTGTTAAATTTATAAAGTAAATAAAGATTGCTGGAGCCTTTTCTTAAATTTGTGAGCAAAGAAAGTATTTCATAAATTGATAAAAAATACGTTTTCATAAATTGTTTATCTTAGTGGAAAGGAAGTGGGCGGAGTTTAGTCCGACCGCCCTAAAATCAGCACCAATGAAACACAATATTCTCGGTAACTTGGTGAACTACAGCCAAACAACAAGGGGGTCAAATATCCAGGCGAGTGTCCAGACCTGTTCTTCTACGGCCGTGGTCTGAGCTGTAAGTGTTCGTCCGCAGCTTCTAACTGTGGAATGAATGTTCGTCATATTGCTGACAAGTGTGGCCATTTTGCTTGCTCGTAAGGCTCAAGTTCACTTCTACTTTCATATCTTTATGATAATCTTTCATATGGTTTAAATGTTTACTGTATTTCCAATGCGGTATTCCTGTTGAAATAACTTTCACAAATTTGAGAGTTATAAACCTATTTTTCATGTAAATATTGTAACAGAGTACTCCGTGTTCGTGTCAGGAAAATAACATTTTAATAATTTCAACGACCTGTACGTCATAATCCGTTATTCAAGCTCAGGATATTGATTCATTGTCTGTTGTTCTAGTGAGTAGCAGCTAATAGAGGTCATTTAACTCAAAAATTGTTTCCTTTCCTAGTGTTAATTAACTAGTGTGAAAGTATTTTGTTAATTTGAAGAAACATTTTTTAATTAGTTCATATACATGCGGCGATATCTAAGTATTATGCATTGACGGTTTTTAAAAGTATTTAATGATCCTTGATGTGTCTACTTTAATTATTGCATTTTATTTTTTCACACATTCTGTATATTGGCGTTGTTATAGTTTGTAATGGTAATCACACGTGTGTTAACCTGTATAAATGTGCTTAAGTGCGGCAAGAGATAAAATTCGCTTAAAAATGCCAGTTAATAACACTAGTAATAATGATAAAAGAAGCCTGAGAGCTTGTAATGTGAATATTTATTTATTCAAAGTTTTACACAAATAATCGTCAAAATTTTGATGGTAAAATCGGAGTATGAGTGAAACAGAACTTCTTTCATCTAATTTTATAGATAAAACATTGAAGACTGTTCTCCCTGCCAAATTTCTGATAAACCTTCTAGGTAGATCTCACTAATATCCTCATTTATTTAGATTGGTAAGACGATTTTTAAAAATGCTGTTTATGCATTATAAATATCAAATGCGATATATGTATATAAAACAGAGTTATCGATTTTGAAGGTAATAATTTTTTTACCAAGCAAAAAGCACTGTCCTAAAAATAATAATTTTACTGATTATCTTATCACCGTAATAAAATTGTCTATAATAATAGAAACAAATATAATAATGATATATTAATACGGCAATTCGCGTTTTAAGGCAGATTATAAAAATACAAAACTTCCTAAACATGACGAGACTTTTCTCGAAAATAAAAGGTCTAATATTCCTCAGTAAACATTGCCTAGTCCCTGTGAAGGAATGGATACGATGAGAAACTTCCTCATGCAACCAGCGTTGTTTGCAGGTTTTACGTCAGCAGTGTTTAATTAGTGTGAATGATGGTGTTAATGATTATACCCGCTGTAGTACGAACAGACAGAATAACTACGGTAAAAGAATACAGCAGGTAAACGTGCCTCCTGAACGATAAAAAAAAAAATCGAACAGCAAACAGACGGAGCGGTACGGGGAACAGCGAAAAGAGCCACGCCAAACAGAGAGATAAAAACAGACGCGGTGATACGGAACATCGGTCGCTAGCCGCGAGGGAACATCGCCGCCATTGTTTCAGCCCCTTATTACCTTTGTGCCCCGTGCACGGAGGAACTAACGAGCAGATCACATCTCTGACCACGGGCGAGACTGAACACAGCAACGTGCTGATGTTCCTGTACATAGAGTCTGAGGCTTTATTACTAGTTTCCTAGAATATATCTTTGTTCCACTTTGTTCCTATGACTTAAATGTACATCTGCAGCTGCGCTTTGTGGTTATTGGTACGGTAAGTGGGCTTTACGTCTCGTCGATAGCCGGGTCACTATAGACGGCGACATACAACTTGTTACAATGACAGCAGCTGGGAGATGAACTGGCCATGGCCTTTGTTAAGGGCGCCGTCTACCCGCGCGTGAGAGGCTCAAAAGCGACGGAGCAGTAAGGTCGACCTTGAAGCGCACATCAAATGCCGCGTCGCCTCAACGAGCCAAGCGCTGAACTAGCGTGCAAGCTTCCCGCCGAACTGTTGTTACTATGGGACACTAAGCGGTGACCATATAATTTTATTGGTGGAAAGTCTGCAACTAAGTTCAGTGCAGGTCGCAACCTGAGTTTCACACACATTCGGTTAGCACATTTTGAAATACGGAAGTCTGAAAATGCCGTTTTTAGCCATGTTGGGGGGGCTTAGAAACAGTGTCTGAAGTTTGATTTCTTTTCGTACGTAGGCACAATGGACACACTTGGAATAGTTTCGTAGAAAAAACCTGTTTACGAACACGGTGCAACGCATTTGAAGCGTGTGGTAGGCGGCCGCCTTAAGGAGCCATCCCAGCATTCGCCTGGAGCTATATCGGGCAATCCTGGAAAACAGAAATCAGGATGGCCAAAGCCGGGGACCGAACCCGGGTCCTACCGAATCCGAGTCCGCCTCGCACGGTCGTGGTTATTGACGCCGTGAGTTTGCGTCAAGGCGTCACTTATTTGACTGAGAGAGTGAGAGATTGTGGTCAGCGCTTAACATTGAGGTCTTCAGCTCTGGTCTGAGGTGACGTGATGGGAGTATGGAGCAGCGCCGGAATGAAAGGGCGGGGGAAATGAGAGATCCCTGAGAAAACCCGCCGACCAGTGGCATCGTCCGGCACGATTCCACATGCGTCAATCCGGGGACCGACCCCACCGGGAACAGAACCTGTATCATCTTGGCGGGAGGCGAATTATTTGATCACTGGGCCTCCGCGGCCCTGCGTCACTTATTTGACTGAGCCAATGTGAACAAGGTAACTGCGACACTGCAGTCTGTTATTAGAGGATAGATCACCTCGACGATGGAGTTAAAACACACAATAACTAGGGATAGGAAAATTTCACTAATTCAATGACGTGCATGTTAGAATCGAATATCCTATGCATTCTCAAGTCCCAACCATTTGTCAACTAGGTGCTTCTTATTGGAGTACCAGACAATGAACGAATAGTCAGGGCTTGAGTAGGCATAGGATATTTGATTCTAACATGCAGGTCACAGAATTAGCGGAATTTTCCCATATCTAATAATAACTAAGGACGTGCGACGAAATTCGTATTATTATTTGGTAACATAGACTTAGCAGTGCTGTATATATATATATATATATATATATATATATATATATATATATATATATATGTACACTAGCTGCCCCGACAAACGTTGTTTTGTCACATAAATAACTTATTGTAAGTGTGTAAGGATGTGGTATATAAGTGGAAGAGGTCTAATAATAAATAAATTAATAAATAATAATATTAGAGCAGCGACACCTGGTGGAGATAGACTGGTATCAGCTCGTGGGGATAACTGATCAATTATCACATACACAGTTATCGACCGGGTTATAAAATTATTATATTAAAAATATTTACTAAACAATAGCACTTAGGAGTATAAAAATAGATAAAAAAGTAAAAACCTATTCGTAGACCTACCGAATGTATGTATAAAATTTCATTGAAATCGGTTAAGCCATTTCGGAAGAGTATGGAAACAAACATTGTGACACGAGAATTATATATATATATATATATATATATATATATATATATATATATATATATACACAGTATTACAGTATGTGATAACACTGGTAGTAGCCTCTATGTGATGTCAGCTAAGTGTGTGAACGCGTCTCAGCAGGTTACTCACTCAAACATGTTTACATTTAATTATTAGTCAGATTCGTTTAACCCGGCAGACCCCGGCATTGTTTGCCTATGGGGGGAGTTGAACGAGCATATAACCAATTTGAGTCTAGCATGGTGGCAAGAAATAGCACATTTTACATGTGTCTAATAATAGTCAGTAACCACAGACTTAATAGTAATACAGGCGTGAAATGATGTGGCGGCTTGTTTGACACGGGCGAACTTCGTTCCTAATTGGCTGTCGTAGGCTGTTTATTCCTGCCACTGTATGGTTGGCTGCTATATGTTACGGCAAGTTTCCTATTCGCCCGGCTGCCGGCTAACAGGGCAACCGCCTTACTCTGATTGGCAGTAGTTGTTTCCGCCATGTTGCTGACCAGCGAAGCATTTTGCTGGCGTGTGCGACTGAGTTCGCTGTCCTACCGGCTGTTTCACTTCTGTATTACTAACTATTCTGTGGTCAATAACTGACCGCGAAGCCGAGCTACAACTGTGCACATAATACACTGAAACAAAGTGGTGCAAAAATATATTCACCAAAAATATAAACTCCACAGCCTACCTGCAAGCAAGGTAGACAGCATTGCCTAGCGCCTCACAGTCCAGTGCAAAAACTGAACAAGTTCCAGATAGTATTGCGTGAGATAAATTTATTCTCATTCTTATTGTACAAGCTGTCTATAAAGTAATCATCACAAAATGTGTGTATCACAATATTTTCCTACCTAAAGATTAGCACAATCCATTGCATCGAGACAAATATATATTGTCCACTGTAAAGTCACAGGAAGTGAAATTATCGGTAGGACGGCAAACTTAGTCACATACGCCAGAAAAATGTCTTCGCAGGCCAGCAACATGGCGGAAAAGCCTACCGCCAATCAGCGTAAGGTGGCTGCCCTGCTAGCCGGCAGCCAGGCCAATAAGAAACCTACAGTAACATGCAGGAACCAAACATTAGAGCTGGTGACTTTTGGTGAAAATAATTATGAAACATTTTGTTTCAATGTCTCATGTGCACATCTGCAGCTCTGCTTCATATGGTCAGTGATTGGATATTTTAACTGTGACGAGCTTTGGGATTCTACCAGCAAACCACAGACGTGAGGTGTTGCAGAGACTTTATTGTAATTGGCTCAGACAAATTATATACGGCTCTTCATATAGACACGCTGCCAATAATCATGAATAAGAATTGCAAATGTGCACGTAAGGCACTGAAACAAAGTGGGGCAAAATTATTTTCGCGAAATATCAGGGTCTCTAGCGATAACTAATCTTGCCTTATTTGACAACTCTTGCATGGTGCTGAGCCAATAATAATAAAGCTACTAAATGCATGCTCGTTCATAGGATGTTAACGAGCAGTCTATGAGAAGCTGTTGTTTGGTTAAGTACGCACATATCGTTGAAGGCTAGGCTACAGGCCAATGAACCTGTGCACTTTTCCAGTCTCTAGTATGTCTTCTCAGGAATGGCATTCAAAGATCGTTACATGTATGTGTAACAATTACAGATCCATGAGTTTTGCGAAAAGAGTTTTATAACATTTCGTTTGAATGCTTTATGAGCTCTTCTGCAGTTCAGCTTCTTAGTTATTGGTATCGTGCCGTTGTGTGGAAGCGTCACTTAATTAACCGCGCCAACCAGGACAAGCTGACTGCGACACCGAACATCTATGACAAGCTGGTAGAAACCCGAGACGCTGAGAGTTTATAAAACATCCAATCACAGACCACGAAGTAGAGCTGCAGGTGTGCTCGTAAGACAATTAAGCCAGCTGGTGTATAAACTTTTCGCGAAAATCAGAGGTCCTTAATAACTAGTGCTAGGAATTTTTCACGAGTTCAGCGACCAACATGCTAGAATCCATTATCCTGTGTATACCGAAGCTCTACCATTTGTCCATTACCCGCTACTCATGCAGACAACAGACAATGAACGAATATACGGGGCTTGAGTATGCATAGGACATAGGATTCTAGCATGCAGGTCATTGAACTCGCGAATTTTTCCTAGTCATACAAATAATTATTACAGACGTGAAAATATCTTGTTTTTTTTCTGACAAAATACTAGACTACAAGGTGTTGTTTGCTCGTTTGACGTCTTCCACTGGCCTATAATGTCATGTATTGTAGCGAGGCACACTTTGAGCCATAAGCTCCATGGTAGAGTTACCAACTGCCTGCAACGTAGTAAAATACGTAAACAAACATGCATAAGCGCCAGGGGTTAACTACATCACTGACTGTGTTCAAGGACATACTGGTCGATGACGCCTTGTCTGTTGCCAAATAATGCCAAATATACTGCATGTCTCTGCACTTTATGTGAAGTCCGACATATATCACGAAAGTTCATTTTCTCGCGGCAGACAATAGCGAAATGAGCGTTTTTATGGTCTTTTTTTAGGTACGAAAATATTGGTTCAGATTCTTTAAATATGTACAGGCGTGTATAATGCAGCCTTGTCTTGAATATTCGGTCACCACTGAGGCGTCATATAAGTGTCATAGAGGCGAGATGTCTGTGAGAAGACTGCGCGTCAGTCCAGGAATTGTGCCTAGAGTCTAACTAGAGGCGAGATGGACGTGTTGTGCGGCTCTAGGTGATTAGAATATTTCTATGCCACGTCCATTCAAGCGGCTATCTTATAGACGTAGGTGCAAGAAAACATGTATTTACCATATTTCCAGTTCTGTAAAATTTACAAATTTATTTAAATTTTTTAATGTTTTATTCTTTAATTAGGAGTCTGCAAGATATTTTTACGGTCTCACAGAGTGACTATATTTTTTATTCTCCCAGATTCGTAAAAAGATAAAAAAAACATTATTTATTGTCTTAAGATAAATTTCAAAGAGTAAAATAATTTCTCATGTAATCTAATAATCTAAAAAATGGTTTGACTTTAATAATATTTATTGTATGAGGAACTAAACAATTTAGATATCCCTTCTGGTAATAATTAAAAATGTTCGTGCACCGAACTACGTAGCTAAATTTTTTAAAATTGTAATTAAGATGACGTAGACAATTTTTTCCCTAACAAAACGTTTTACACGGAAAACATAATACGGGCAGTCCTGCGACGTGCATCAATGTAACATGGGCCGCATACTAATGCGGACTAACGGCGGTAGAAGTATTTTCTCTACAAACGCGGTAACGTTTGTGAACTCCGTCGTGTCACAGATACTGGAACCACGATCGAAAACCAATATTTGTTTTTGGCGGTTTGTTCAACAAATACTGGTGTCAGTGTGGCGAGAGAAGCGATCACAACTGATTCACCAGAGCCACAAGCACAGAGCGAAAACACAATGATAATATTCATGTGCGTACGATTCGTACTTTGCGAATAAACCTGGAGTATGTGTACGCAACTATGTAGCCTGTAATAGGAATAAAAAATGTAATGCAAATATTACAGCAATCCAGCCACGCAACCTTCTCGTGCAACATTGTCTCTGCTGGGAGAATATGAGTTCGTATGAAGAATAAACCAGCTATATTGAGCAAAAGTGAAATTCAGGTATATTTCAGCTAGAAGTTCGCGTTTAAGATATTCCGGTTTACTGACAAACTTTAAAATAAACAACATTAAACTATTTGAATTAATTAATAAATTATTATTATAAATGCACATTTTTAGTATAAACATACTTTACTATATTTTATCACGTTTGGTGCACGGGTGTATTCTATTAGTTGTATTGTTAAGTCCAATTTGTCGTAGGGTTATGATTACGGACCCCTGTTTTTCGCGAAAAGAATTTTGCCTCACTTTGTTTCCGTGTCTTACGTGCACATCTGCAGTTCAGCTTCGTGGTCAGTGATTGGATATTTTAACTGTCACGAGCCTTGAGATTCTACCGGCAAATCACTGACGTGTGTTCTTATAGGGATGATATTGTAATTGGCTTCGTCAAATGATATACGTCACTTTATAAAGACAAGCTGCCAGTAACTATGAAGCAGAACTGCAGATGTGTACGTACGGCACTGAAACAAAGTGGGGCAAAATTCTTTTCGCGAAAAACAGGGGTCCCTAGTTATGATCTGTTATAGATAAATTAAAGAACATCAAAAATAAAAAAAATAGCAAACTGTGTAGGTCACAGCAACAAGACGTGCACTTGCTACACTTTGTATAAAAACCTTATATGTATTTCTCGTATTTGCACTTGGTAGTCAAAGCTACTATGAGGTTAATTCTACCACATGTAAGAAAGAACAATGTTAAAAGTTTGTCACAGGGAAATTTCCCGCCGCTTGAGCGCTAGTATCGCTAATGGGTACAAACTGACCAATCGAAGAGCTTTCCTGAATTTTAAGTTACGTAAAGTTAATGATTTTAGACGCAAAATTGGTTTCTTTTCACTTTAACATTAAGTTAAATGACTTCTGTAATTTCCAAGGCGTTTAAATTGTATTTTACTACGGTTTAGTATTTTTCTGGTCCCTTAGCTATATCAGCGAAACTAACGACAGAAATGTTCCCTGTGCCAAACTCTCCCTTAAGAAAACACATTTTCTTTCTAACTTGTAGTAGAATGGACGAATTGAAGTACACGCCCCCTGACGTCACCGCAGGGGAAAAGTACTGTGGGAAACAAAGCTTGTTTACAAACATGCTATTTTTGTTAGTTGGTAATTGCAGAAAGCAAAAATATTGCGCATTCATAGATTCGCACGCAAGGGTAAAAAATATAAGTTTCAATTTCATGGTTAAGATACGCAAATACATAAGATTAATATTTATCTGAAAAAACGACAAATTCCAAACATATAATCAATTTTCTTGACGTACATCTCATCCGGGACATGTGAAGCCAAACAGCTAAATGTAGGTTATGTTCGGCTGCGGTATCCATGGAGATAGGAATTGTATCCCACACCTGACTGAAGCTCCGCCTCTTTTCAAGTCGTCCATTATCCTAAGCTACATATAGCATAAGCTGAAGACAGTTAAGTAAAAAAAATATGCTATCGGTTATTGTCATGCACCTCAGAATCTCGGACATCAATACCTTGACATTGCTTGACGCCGTGGCAACGAAGACTAGAGTTCATACCCAGAACCGCTGATTTTAGTAAAAATTATTTTGCTCCAGCTGGTTTCAATGCCCCATGTGCTCTTATTTATAGTTTGTAGTTAGATGTCTCTTACCGTCTTGGGCTTCTACTCGCTAATCACAGATATGTTATGTCGCAGTAACCTTGTTCTCATCGTCACAATGAACGACGGCTCTGCATAAAGGCACGCTGCCAATAAGCATGTTGGATCAAAATTATTTTCACCTAAAATGAGTAGGAATCAAACCCGGCTCCTCCCGAGCACGAGTTCAGCGCTACGTTACTCGGTCAGTGAAATAACTGGAGGCGAGAAAGTTTAGCGAGTTCAACAACTGGTCTGACAGAATCCATCTTGTGTTGTAAGTATTCTTGATACATAGCTCCTCATAGTAACTACATTGGCTGCTTTTCCACCGAGTAGCCCGGTTCATTTAAGAGGGCGTGGTACATAATTCAACGCTAAAAGCATTATCTATAACTGTAGGTTTCTGTAAGCCAATTTGCGAAACATAAACAATAGCAATCCTACACAATATTTTTAGCCAACGTTTTAAACAAAATTGTTTCCAGTGTTACGAACTTCTGAGGCACAATCTCTGACGCCAGTACCTGGTGCATTTAACTGCGGCGCAAGAGATCACTCGTAACGAATTAGCAATTGTGGAAAGATATTTACTCATAAAGTTGGCAAATACCATTATCTAGGATTGTCATTGAGTTTTTTATCCATATTGGCTTCGGGAAAAGCGTATAAATCAATTGATGTTTTCAGTGTTCACTTATCTACCACTCACTCTTAACAACTGATATTGCGGGTAGGGAACTGAAACATTTGCGTTTTCTTTCGAGTGAAAGTTAGAACTGTACAATTCGTGCAACTGAAATGATTGGCTCTTTACTTATTTGTAGAGCTTGTGATTTTTGGTGAAAAGAATTATGCATCATTTTGTATCAATGCATAACTCTCACATCTGCACCTGTGCTTCATTGCTATTGGCAGAGTGTATATTTGTAAAGAGGCGTCGTCCATTTGACTGTACCAATGAGAACACGGTTACCGCGAAACCACACGTCTGTGATTTACGGGTAGATCCCCCGAGACGTTGAGAGTTATAAAACAGCCAATCACCGACCATGAAGCAGAGCTGCAGATGTGACATTGAAACAAAATGTTGCAGAATTGTTTTCACCAAAAACCACCAGCTCTTCTTATTTGACACTTCTTGCATGGCGCTAAGCCAATGATAACGAAGCCACTAGGTACCGGCCCAATCATGTTTAATTCACACGTACATTTTCTTGAAAGCTAGCCTTCGTGTCAATAAGCTAGAAAATTTTCCGGTGTCTAATTGTGGGAATTCAGTTCTAGCTTTCGTCCAGGATTCTTATTGTTTCAGAGTTATTCTGGGTTTGCCTATTTACTTGTGATCCAACTGGAAAAGTAGCAGAAATGTTTAAGTGTTACAAATTTAGGCTGTGTGCTACGAACCCATTTGCAGGAATCGTTCAAATATCACAAATTTAGGCTGTGCTTGAACCCATTACAGGAATCGTTATAAGATCACAAATTTAGGCTGCGCTTACACTTTTTTTATACATAATGTTCCTGTCACTAAAGTTCATGAATCCGACCATAACTTTTGCTTGTAAGAAGTGGAATCTTCCTTGTTTTTTTTTTCCTGGACAGCAAGGAGAAAGTAGGGAAGAAATTCAAACCGCGGGTGGTGTCCCTACTTCTTGGTAGGCTCAAGTGTCCGCCACGAACTTGGTGGGTTTAATGCGAGTGTGAGAAGACTTTTCAATTTCCGATTGCCAGCGTATTACAAGTACGAGAGGGCCGCACCGATAAATCAATAGTCCAATATTCCTGCCGCCCGCGCGCGCCGCGTTAAGTGAATTATATTACGGCGCGCCGAACTGTAAGACGAAGTCGGCTGATCTACGAGCGAGAACTTGCTCGAGGCACAGAACATACCACCGTACAGAAGAGCGCATCATGGCGAGGGCGATCAGTGCGCATCAAGCCCAGCTTATTGGCCTGGCTAGGTAGCTTTTTTCTTTTACAAATTGTGCTAAAAACTAAAAACATTTTTTGACAGAATGTTATTTAAAAATTATCCAAGACTAACTACAGTCATGCGATGCACAATTATATGTAGGCGATTTGCAAAAATTAATTTGCTTTATTTTGACTTATTTTCATAGTAAAATTAGTGATACTTTCAGTGCAAAAATCCGAAAAACTTCGTGGTTTATGGCTACCAAAATAATTAGATACAGATTATTATATAATTGTGGCAAAAATGTAGGGATTCTTTGATATGAAAATTATGTAGATACAAAAAAATATTTTCAAAATGAGTGTAAAACTATCGGGGTAGCTTTAACAACTAGCGTGCTGTATGACAAGGGTGTACAATGACGATCACACCCAGAAAGGAAATATTTTTGGACTGTGTAATACCACAAGCAGTTAAGAAAACTGAATTGTTCAGATGAATCTTGTTTACATCAGAACGACGATAATGTAAGGTTTTGATGACCTGACAGATTACTCCATTAAAAAACCGTTACTATTTTAGTGGATATGATCAAGACATTTAAATAGCGCAATTTATTTTACAACGTCTGGTTTTGAAGCCCTCTTAATTAGAGAACTGAAAATCTCGCTGATACGTTTTGGGAACAGCTAGACTTCTTGAACCCGTTCGTCTCTACCACGTCCGCATTTGTCTTGCTATTTACTTCACACCACTTGGAGGGTTCTGAACCAATGAAAATTAGTAAAATATCTGCCTGCCCAATCAGGGAACGTCACATTGTCAGAAAGCTGACATTGGTCAGCTGATATCTTCTCAAGTATAGCTATGAATAGGGACCCATTTTTCGCCAAAATAATTTTGCCCCACTTTGTTTTAGTGCCTTACGTGCACATCTACAATTCTGCTTCATAGTTATTGGCAGCGTGTTTATGTGAAGAGCCGTATATCATTTGACTGAGCCAATTACAATAACATCTACAACAACACGTGCCGGTAGAATCTGAAGGCTCATGACAGTTAAAGTATCCAATCACTGACCACGAAGCAGAACTGCAGATGTGCTCGTAAGACACGGAAACAAAGTGAGGCAGAATTCTTTTCGCTAAAACCAGGGTCCCTATGTACGAAGCTTAGACAACCTGCGGATCAACTCTGGATTCTTCTTTTCATTATCTCTGATGATAAGAAACCTTAAATAGGAATTAAGTACACACCTTTGCTGGTCGGGCCTACTTCTAGACATATACTTTCAATTACGGTTTCGTACAAAGTGGGATAAAGTATCACGATTACAACGAACATTCGTCTTCAAGATAACGAACATGGATAGATAAGTTTTTAGTTTCTTGTGTTGACAGTTTATTTCAGAACACGCGGTCATACGTATATATATATATATATATATATATATATATATATATATATATATATATATATATATATATATAAATGTTTACAATAACGTATGTATTCCTATGCCATGCATTCGAATGCGTTAGTTGTTATCAGTGTTAATATTTTTGTTCTTCTTTTATAAAATTTGAAGTGCTCAAAAATTTAAATTCGTAAATTTTTTTAAATTTATTTATTTGAAGACATGTTAGTAGAAATTCATATTTTTACGAACTACTTAAGAGCATTTGTAGTACTAAGACTGAACTTTCGCATGACTCAAGAGGCGTTAAATTGAAAACTGCGGAAAGGGAGCCGCGGACAGTAGCTAATTGAAAATAATCTTCGAGTTGTTTCAATTGTTGATTAAATGAGAAATACTAAAATAAACCTCTTGCGGTGTAAGATAATTTTGTGGTGTTATTTTCTAGTATTCGTTTGTTATCTTAGCAAGTAAAAATTTCGTCCCGTAACAGTACGCAAAAAACTCGCATCAATTTCGGAATAACAAGCGAAATGAAATTTCAAAACACGAATTAATAACTCAAACACGGACTTCCATTTGATTGGGAAAACAGTGATCATACAACAGTGCTCTGCATGTAAATTCGATTTGAAAAAAAACCTTGGATTTTAATTAACATTTGAATTCCAATTTATGAATTTGGTTTTCCATATTTCTTTCCATCCTGTTTTCAGCTTTGATTAGCCGCAGCAGAACAAAAACTGCAAAAAAAAATCTTGGAATTCATTACGAAGCGTGTGACAAGGCAGAGTTTGTTTGTCAAAGAGAGATAAGAGACTCGGCAAATGAATTGGTTTACCGGAAATTACTCGCGGACAATTGTTTAGAATCATTCGAAGAGGGTAAAGGAGGAGTGGCGGTGTATCAGCGGGCCTGTATAGTCTAAAACGGAAATGAATGTAAAGATGACATAATTTTATTTGTTGATACACACCACTTTCTCTTTCAACAGGAAAAAAAAAATACAAATACGAGAGAAATTGAAGCTATTAACAGTGAAGTTAATAACGGCCAGTTGTTAGAGAAGATCACTGGTATAGGCGGGTCAAGATAAAGTGAGCATTTTAGAAGTCCATGTAGTATGCACTGATAATAAAAAAAAAGTAATATTTAATGTGATTTGAGACGGTAACCTTTGAGAAAATACCATTCATTCACTTCAATTATTACTCGAGTTACTTGGTTAATATTAAAAAGTGACAGGAAACTAAAAATTATCTGAATGAAAAATATAAGCAGGGTCTCAAAAGTGATCACTTTATCTTGAACTGTCTATATAGGGGAAAGTCGCCGAAATTGGACCGGCGCCAAAATTGGACCACCGCTGTATCTCGCGTGTTTGTGAACTGAGGTACTATCTCCCGGCAGACATATGAACTACATGCTCAAGCAACACTACCACCCCATTGTGAGCGTTGAAACACAAGAGGTGTGTGACGTGCAGTCAGAAACGTGTTTTCGTTACTTGTAATGTAATATTTCGCGAGTGGCTGTAAGCGAAAACTACTGTATCAGGTTAGTTATATATGCGACTGTTTCATATATCTATAAATATCATACATATACGTTTCCTTTAAATATATAACACGTGATAATCATGCCTATAGTTTGTAATGAGCGAGCCAAGTAGTAAATATGGCGGAGTTTCCTAATTTGAACCTCTCGAAGTTGCTAAAATTGGACCGGTCCAATTAAGGAAACTCAATGAATTTTTTGACATTTTGGAACGAATATGTGATGCTAATAACTTGGAAGCT
This sequence comes from Medauroidea extradentata, assembly GCA_003012365.1. NCBI lineage: Eukaryota > Metazoa > Arthropoda > Insecta > Phasmatodea > Phasmatidae > Medauroidea > Medauroidea extradentata. The sequence continues at coordinate 64,000 of PNEQ01010806.1, forward strand.
ACAAGAATCTATAATGTAGACGAGAGTGGATTCTCTACAGTACAGAAAAAGTCGCAAAAAATTGTGGGGCAAAGAGGGAAAAAACAGATTGGTGCAGTGTCAAGTGGTGAACGTGGAGTCAACACTACAATGGTTTGCTGTGTCAG